>VDFB02080429.1:121365-204522 GCA_007258455.2 Sequoia sempervirens | reverse complement strand
GATTGGCCCAAAAATTTGTGGATAAACCAAAGTAGATGTTGTAGGCCCTAATTTGTGGAAAATTATCTTCTTGAGAGCTTTGAGAAAAGGTATTATCATTGAAGATCCATCGGTCGGATTAAAAGTTATGGCTTCCGGAAGTTGGTACATATTTTAGAAACGTGCTAACTTTTACTGTGCATTTAAACTTGAATTTTAAATTGTAATTTTGGCGCCAAACCGCCAAAACTCATATCTTGAATGTTGTTTTTGGTTCCAATCCGAAAAGGGTCTATTTATTGGCTAGTTTCTAATTTTTGGGTAACTTTTTGGGGAAGAAGTTCGCATCCTGTGAAAGGGGGAATCTGGGTAATTTTTGTAAGTCTGTAATCGCATGTATCACAGATCTTGAGAATTTGAGATCCTCTGCATGTAAGAGTTCAATATTTTTGAAGAAAATATTATTCTGTGAGTGTTATTTTGTGTCTCGAGTTTGCTCCCTTGTACGTTATGTGTTGGCATTAATTGTTGTTGGGTTTCCCTTTCAAAAAATTTAATTTATTAGGCTTGTATGTGTAAAATAGGGCTTATTAAAGCATAAGTAAGTCCATTTTAATTGAGAGGCCCAAACAAAATGTGAAAATATAAAGGAGTACATTTTTCTACACTATAAAGCCTAATTGATATAATCAAGAGATGGTAAAATATTTTAGTAGAATGTACAATGTAACCTTGAGTATATAGGCAAGGTAGTGAAGTTGGAAAAGTTGAGTACAATGACCAACTACCCTTCCAATTATGGAACACTTGTTAACTCACATGAAAAGTGTTCTTGTGAGTATCAAGTGACCATGTAAGAGGTGTCTCACATAGTGAGGAAATTTGTTTCAACCACATGAGGTGAGACAAAATTCTAAATAGCCTAAGTAAACTTAATAAAATATTATAGGTCAAAGTAGAATTTGATTACAACTAACTAGTTATCTAATGACACTATTTACACTAACACTAGTCAATGAGACTTAGAATTTTTTATTGGAAAAAAGTAGTGGAGATAGTAATATGCATATTTAATCAATAAAATTAGTGCAAAACATTACTCTAAAAGAATATTCAAGTGATCATAATATTTATTTGGCTCATTTAAATGTGTTTGATTGTCAATACTATATATATTCTGGTTTAGAAGAAATTTTTTGATTAAAAATATCAAATTTGTATCTTGTTGGATATTCTAATGTTGCTAAATGATATAAACTTTGTAATCCTATCACAAAGAAATTGATTGTTATACAAGATGTGGTTCTAGATGAACGATTGTGGTAGTGGCAAGAAAGTGTATAATAAAAGTATTAATAATTATGGTTCCATAGAAATGGTTTAATGTTCCTCCTCTCCCCACAGACTTAAGTGCACTTTCAATCTATAGTAGTAGTGCAAATTCAACTTTTCCAAGCTTAAGTTCATCGATTTCTCTTGATAACACAAATTCAAGCTTTCTTATTCCTCGAAGCATTCTTCATCCAATCCCAGTGCAAGTTTAGTATCAAGTCCAAGTTCTTCAAGAAAGTTAATAATCTTAATTGAAATTTATGAGAGAAGTATTAATGTGAACAAAGCTATTAATTTTACTTTACTTAGTCATGTTAATGTTTAACCATATGTGTATGAAGAAGAATGAGAATGTAACTAGAAAATATAGTTTGATGTTATGAATGAAGAAATGGATCCAATTATCAAAAATATTGTATAAAAATTAGTTCATCTTTCGAAAGGTAAACATGGGTTGATGTCAAATATATTTATAAGGTAAAATATCATGTTGATAGTCCATGAAATTACACAATATAAGATTAGTTTCCGAGAGATTTGCACAAACACCTAGTGAAAATTGAGATTTGCACAAACACTTCGTGAAAATTATTTAGAAACCTTCACTTCAGCTACATAATTTGATACCATAAATATTATCTTGTCAATTATTGCACAATGCAAGTGGATTTCATGTCAAATAGTATGAAATCGACACTTTTTAATGGTTAAATAGGTGCGAAGGTCTATGTGGAGCAACCAACAGCCTATGAAACTCTAGGTTAAGAAATTAGTTTACAAGTCGAAAAAAATCTTTAAGTTGAAGTAGGCCCCTCATGCTTGGTATGCAAGGATTGGTAGATGTTTATAAAATTAGGGATTCAACAAAAGTTATTTAAATCCAACCATGTATGACAAGCATGTTGATAGGGAAATTATTATTGTTTATCTTTATGTTGATGATCTTATTTATATAAGTAATAGTAAAATTCTAATAGAAAAAAAAATTAAAAAAATGAAATATAAATTTGAAATGTCATATCTAGGACCAATGCATTTCTTTATTGATGTGGAAGTTCAATAGCAATCAAAATATATATTCATTTCTCAAATGCAACGTGTAGTAGATTGATTAGAGGAGTTTAGAATAAAGACATGAATAATAGTTTCAACTCATTTAGCATTTGGTGAGAAATTGGTTATGAAATATGCAAGTTCCAAGATAAATGTTATTTTATATAAAAATTTGGTTGGGAGCCTCATGTATCTCACAATAACTAGATCCAATATAATGTATGTAATGACTTTAATCTTTTAGTGCATGCAAGATCTACATGAGTCTCATTAGCATGCTTCAAAAAATAGTATTAGATTATATAGGTGCTACACAAATTTCGGAATAAATTAATTTTAATAAAAAATGTCAAGTGGGGGGTTTTATCACTTACATCTAGAATTATATCTTGGAGTAGTAAGAACAAAGAAAATATTGGCTATCTCATTATGTTAAGTACTATATATTGCTACCACATCCACAGTTTTCAAGCCATATTGATTAGAAAGATCTTTCAAGATGTATACTTGTTCCAAGAGCATACAATAATAGCACAATTGCAATAAGAAAAAAATCCTATATTCATACTATATTGAAACACATAAAATATCTAATATTATTTTATTTAATATTTAATTTAAAATAAACAAATAGAATTGAAGTTTTACTGTATATCTAAACACATTGCTAATATCTTCAGCAAAAATTTTCTCAATAATATTTTACAAACCAGTCAAACAATCACACTACTGATTATAAAGAAGAAAAATTAGAACGTTTATTATTGAAGAGCACTAACTGGTAGCTTTTCTCTTTTTAATTAGCTTGTTTTTTATTTACCTAATTTCTTTTCAAGAGTTCATTTAATTTCTGTTCGACTGCAGCAAATAATACGTGTCATGTAAAAGCTCCTTTTAAAGATAAAAGGCTCTTTTAAACCTTGCTGCTACTGTAGAGAGATAAAGAGGGCTATTTATTTTGTTCAAGTCTGTCAATAAATACTGTTATTTATATATATCTTTTTGTGCAACTGTGATTTTCAAATTTCTGATTTATATTTGAATCAAGAGTGAATATATATATATATATAGATATCTATATAATTAAAAAAAAAATCTAAACTGAGCAATTATATCTCGCCTAGAGGTAACTGAAACATGGGAGTCACCTATTAAATTATTTTAATAACATGAACCATGAAATAATAGTGTTTGATCCATAAAATTTTAATAACATGAACCATTGAAAAACACAGATAATGATATATATTAAAATGATTGAACCATTGAAAAACACAAATAATGATAGAAAGTTCAAACCTCAATTTATCTGCCATGTCTCAATGAGCAGGCATTCAAGACATGGCTTCAGAGTTATACACAATTAACTGATAGAAGCTGTTGATGGGAAAGGAGACTCTGGGTTTGCCAAATCTGATACCTCTTCAATTGGAGGCCCTTGCATCTAGCTTCTGAGTTCCACTTCTGCCTCTTCTTGAAATGTACTTCCTCTCACTGCATCTCATGCTTCGCCCATGCAAGGGCACCCCAACGGGCCAAACTGACATCCCTCCCAACCGAGTCCCCGCACTCCAGCCGTAATGCTCTTCAGCCTCCTGGAACGCACTCTCTCACCTCGCATCCAGAGGAAGCTGACTTGGAGGAGAGACCGTTCCTCCTGCACTCAGCCCATGAAGGCTCGGTCTACAAGGCTTCTCTCTCTTTCCTCATGACTAGGTTTCCTTTGCGCACATGCACCTTCCTTCCTGTGGCAAGCGGTGGGTTTCTACCTGTATAAAAATTTCCTTATGTATTCTGACAGGGATATCTGAATAAGAGTCAATAACTGGAGAGTGACGGAACAAAACAAGTCTCTCGAAAGGAACGATTGCTTTTGTTTTGGTTGTTCCTTTATATCGTATTTTTATATTAACTATTATATTTTCTTTTTTTTCCTTTTTATCCATTAAGATAATCGCTTAATATTTGTAGATTTATATTAATTGTAATATCTAATGCAATTATAATATTTAAATGATTCTATATTTGAATATTTATAATTAAAGTTTTTTGATGATTTAATTATAATATTATCTTTGCACCTCAACGAGGTGCAATGGTTACGCCGATAGCAAGATATACTCTGGAAATTAGAATAGCACATGACAACAGGGTAGGGGGTTACCTAAAATTAGAATAGCACATGACAACAAATTTATCAACTGAAAATTATGCCTGCCAATTGCATTTGATTGAAAGTTTCAAAGGATTTTTAAAATAATCCATATTTTGCATTTCCTGCAATCATTGCATTCCATGAGATAACCTTTCTTTGAGGCATTTTGTCAAACAATTCTATCTCTGTTGAGCTTACTAAGAATGTATTCAAGTGCACGTTGCAGATTTCATATGCTCAATGTTTTGTGCTTGTATTATTGTTAATTTGTTTCTATGTACAGGAGACGTGTCAAATTCCACTTATAGTACAACTAAAGTATCTTTGACCATAAATACAACATCAAATCCCCCAACCCTGCATCGTTGTAGGGATTAGCCAAATTGAAAACAAAACTAAAACGCTAATATTCATCCACCAAATTTCATCTCTATGCAGGTCTTTGATTGTCAATTGCATGATGATTCTTAAGAACTTATTTTTCCTGTAAGATAAATTTATCCTTTGCTTACTTGTGTTCTCTTGATTTTATTACCTTTCATTCATTGTTCTTTAAATTATAAAGAACCAAATCATTTTGGATAATAAAATAACATAAAAAATCAATGGATAGTATCAACATAAGAGTATATAAGAGTATAAGATCAGAGGTAAAATCTACTAATGATATTCATATCAACTAACTATTTTCCAAACTCTTAAGATAGATAAAACAAAAAACTGTCTATTGCCAAAGGATTTATTCTACATGCACCACCAAAGACTTTCATCAAATAGATTGCAACAGCTTGAAAATCCTAATCTTCAAAAGTGGAGGTAGAAAAGACCCCTCAATTTGGATCAACCCAATATTGGCTAAGTATCTGTTACAAAATTATGAGAAAATAAGCAAAGGGGAAGAAAATGGTAAAAGAACAACTAAATGTGTGTGATTTACTCTACAAGATTGTTGTGTAACCTTGAGAAGGTTGGGTATTCAAACAATGAGGAGCCTTATTGTTGTTTCTTGATTTTAAGAAGTTTTTTGAAAACATTTGGAAGAGTTGTGAAGGAGAATGTAACAAACAGGGGTTCCAACCACATAGATTTCAATAATAGATAGATCGTATGAGAATAAAAGTCAAGATAAATACAAAATTTGTTGTGTGGCAATGATAAGAAAATGGAACAAGGCAGCCCCAATCTCATGCACCTTCTTCAGGATCTACATTGATAAGATTCCAAGTGATATGCACCTATGTTGACGTTGAACTGATGGAGGCTTGATGAAGATCCTTTGGAATTTTAGTAGCATGTACTTGCAAATCTTAGCTCCATGGGGATTCATCTGATGGAGGATATAGTTAGATTTATAGATGTGTCCATGAAAATATGGACGGTTGAAATTTGATTGAAATAAATTGTTGAGATTGATTAGGGTAAGCTTTTTGTCTTCTAAGAAAAGCTACAAGGATGAACAATTGAGATTGATTATGGATGGAGAGAAGATTGAGTGAGAGAATCTTGTTAAATTCTTGTTAAGATTATTATCTTTTTTGATTTGCTCCAATTTGATAGATGAAACATCTTATCAAACTGCTCCTTCATATTACTTTGCATGGATAAATCAATAATAATCAAAATGAAGAATAGTTACACATTTGATATTAATACTAATTTTCATTTCATTTGCAACCACCAAGCTTTCGATGTCCAATTAGCAGAAATAGAATAGCAGCCCTTAATGAGTGTATTCAAAATAATGATAAAGAACTTTGCATTTAATTTTGACATTTTTTTTATTGTCATTACCATGAAGGTAGAATGCACTCGTATATTGTGAAAAGAAAATTGAAATTTTAAATGGATTTATTATATAAATAAAGTATAAAATATTTAGTTAACACATTTATGTGATATCAAATTGTTACTTATGATTGTGTTGGTATTGTGCAGGAAGGTAATGGTGTAGTATGGGAAGGGTGAACCACTAAGAGCAAATCAGAAGACTTTTCTTGAGAGAAAGGAAGAGTGTCAATATGAGAAGTAAAAACCTATTGGTAAATCAAAAAGACATCTCACGGGTATGAATTTGACCTCCTCCTTTTAGAACTTAGGAAGAAATAAAGTTATTATGTTGAGATGGAGGGTTGATATTAAAGGGAAAAATTATTTTTGGGGTTGTGAGGGTTGTGAGGGTATTTATTTATGGGTCACATGAGATGTAAGTTGGGGTTCAGGTTAGAAACCCTTATCCAAGTGTGAAACTCGGATGGAATCTTAAATGGGTTATTAAAGTGGGTTGTTGGTCAATTTCCTTGGTTGGGATGCAAGAATAAACCCCCTAGGGTCTATACCATAGTGGTAGGGGTCAAGTGGGCACACAATAGTGTCTCAAGGACATGATTTGACCTTTGAAAAGTCCTCATCATGGAGAGTGACGAGTTTTGAGGAGATGATGAAATAAAAGGATGGAGGGGTTGTCCAAGTGCATGTTCCTCTTTAACAATGAGAAGACCCTCATTGATGGAGGTGGGTACACTTCACACCTTCCCACCTAAAATTTGCAAGTTAAAACTCCTATATATTTTGGAGAGGAAGAATGAGTGGATAAAAGAGTACAATCCCTTCACCACAAAGAAAATAGATAAGTTCCTCCTATTTTCCATTTATCCTTGTTTATTGGTTGTAAGAAAGTGACATAGTGTAGGAATCAGGGTTGAAAATAGAAAGTAGAGAACCTAGATACATGAAATGTTGAGCTATGTTAGTTTCATCCCTTGTAAAAATGAGAAAAGACTCCATGCATCATCGTGGAGGTAAAAAAAAAAATTCCTTGCTCGGGGGTATGGCTAGAGCCCACGAGGCTCCATGATGCCATTACAGAAGGGAGGAGAGCAAGCTTTGTTCATTTGTATGTTTTTCATTGTTTGAAGATTAGTATTTTCTTGTAAAATGAAATGATGAAAATAGCATGTCCTTGAAATTTGGCATGAAAATCATTTTTTTTTTCTCCATCTTATTTGTAATATTGCAACTTGAAAGGTGAGTTAATTATTGTGTAAGTTTAATTATATTTCCTTTTGTATTGTTTAAACAAGTTGCTAAGAAAAAGAATATAAAAAAAAAAATTCTTATAGTCTTTTAAGTTAGACAAGAGTGTGATAATTTCCTATTCTTGAGATAATAGAAATTTTCATTTATGTGAAGGAATATATTATTAAAAGTTTGTAATTAATTAAGCAAGCATTTTTTTGTTCAAAACTCAAAATATATTGTATAAAATCTGCAATTAAATAAGTAAGCATTTGTTGTTCAAAACTAAGAATACATTGTTTAAAATATGTAATTAATTAAGTATTTGTTGTTCAAACTCGTGATATATTATTTTAAATGAGTGATTAATTAAGTAAATAGTTGCTGCTCAAAACTCAGACTATATTATTTAAAATCTACAATTTTAGAAAGATATAACTATTGTATTCATCAACAGATAAAATAAAAGGAAAACAATTCTGATTTTGGGAAGCTATAAACATTAAAGAAAACAAAATACAATGTTCAATATACATTGACTTGTGGTTTACAATAAGAAAATGAAACACTACATGTTCTTGTAATCTGCAGCCATATAACTGGGAGTAGGTGTATTTAGATAAATAAAAATAATAATAATAGATATCCATTCTGTGTGTGTGGGGTAGGTGGGGATTGCAATGGAGCTCATGATCTAACCTTTTCACTGAGAACAAAGAAATTGACCCCCAGTTGGCAGGTCATTCTCGCTTGTATGATAGAGAGGTTAAAGCCATCGATAGCCTTTGGCGAGATAGTTATATTGCGTACAAATGTACCTCTTTAAATAAAAACAATAAAAAAATAACCCTAGAAACATTGGAAACGGTGAAAAATTGCTTGCAAATAGAAAAAACTCAGCCGTTACGTTGCCAGTTAATCCAAGTTTTCAGGAAAAAGATGAATCTTTGGGGGCTAACTTGATAGCTCACAAAATATTTAACAATGGCGGCACTGGTAGAGCAATTTCTTCATATACTGTTGTTGACTGCACTTGTGTCTCCATATGGCTACACCTTCACATGGGTATTCCAATCGATGCATGCCAAGAGGGAACTTCATATGTCAAGAAATTCAATTTTCAAGTAGATAGTCTGCCATTTTGGCCCATTTGGTACCAATTATAGGTTTTATAATAAGACTGAGCACAAGACCACGTAACTATCATTAATATTAAACATATTCAGAATAGTCTTATCAACATCAAATAAGGCCCATGTAAAAGTATCAGACAAATTGTTACATTTATGTGTTTGAATGCACATTCCCTATATGAATCAGTCATTCCTCACTTTGCAAATAGAGTACAAGAGTCAAATGCTACCATACCCAAATGGTCATAAATGCACAGAAACGAGTTTTCAGTTACCCGGTGTCACCAAGTCGTGTACAGCCGACTCGCTGCCTCCATTACCGACTACACAAACATCTGTGTGCTCCCTTTACGAATGTACTCCACTGGACTTCCTGCCTCTATCCTCTCTCTCTCTCTCCTTTTTTCTTTCCAAATTTGTGTGTGCTTCCTCCCATCTATCCCATTTCCTACTTGCATCTTATGCCTTTATCCTCAGGGTCTCCTATATTTTCTCTTTTTAAAGACTATGTATGTACCTCTTGGTTTTTCCTCGGCGGATAATTTTCTCTTCGGTTTTGAGCCTAAATACCTGGATTGCCGCGAAGACTGTGTTCTCGTGATATGCAATACCTGACCTCGATTTCTATTCTTCCCTCACGACTAATGATTTTATCCAAACTGGGCGGCTCCTCCTCCCTTTAACCTCGTTTCGAGTTGTTTTCCCCGACTCCTCAACCTTTTGATTCTCCTCTTTCTCTAACCTCTAATCTCCCCTTTTTAGCGCAGTCCAAGAGGATGCTGTCACGGTTTGGAATTTGGCTCTTTCACCTGCCACTCGCATTTGCTTGAAAGTTCTCAAGCCTTTTAACAAATCCATTTTTTTGTGCCTATTTGGCTCTTTAACAAAGGAGCAAATTCCATTCAAGGAAATACAAATTAGGCCTCTCCCTTTCTGCAACCTAAATAAAAGGATATGTACAAAACAGGGGCCGAACCCTAATGTAATTACAACAGTTCTTCAATAAAAATACAAAAAACCCTCATGCCAAACCCTTTCAGGCACTGAAAACAAAGAAATGAAAAGACATGAATGAGATTACCAGAGCCACAGCCTGGACAGATGGGCGTAGGAAGATGCACGCGGAGATGAGGTCGACCCCGCCTTTGAAACATTTGAGAATTTAAGCCCCTTTACTCCTTGACCGACAGTGTTGTTATCATTCCTGTTGTTGCATATTCCTCCTGTGGGATTGTCAATAGCCTGACAAAGAGCTGCAGAGAAAGCTACCATTAAGAAAACAACAATAAACTGCAGTGAACCAAAAGCCACCGTGATTGCCATCGTTACATCTGCAAATGAAATAGATGAAATCCCAGAGCAGTAATGGCAGGAATGCCATGCCTTATTAATGGCACAGCCATTGCTTTCCTTACCTCGGCCATTCCTTTTATTAATTCTCATTTAATGCAATTGAATTAATCTTACTGGAGTCGTTGGGGGTACCGTCCGTGCATCTGTGCCCATGTCCAGTCGCTGCAGATCGCTCCCATAAATGGCAAAGAAAGGAGGCGTAGTAAATCATTCCCGTGATTTCCCATCGAATAGTGCCTTAATCCAAGGCCATGGTGAACCCAATTGACTTAAAAATAGCACGTGAAGTCAGACCTATACTCATTCACTCCATAATAGCTTACCTGGCTAATTATCTTGGGATAATTATAATTAAATTTCTAATATTTATAGTTTCTCTATCTAATTTGTCTTTATCTTATTTGATAAATAATATTGGTGATTTAACATTATTATAAGTATATATAAAATTTAAGTTTTAAACTTTGATATCTAATTTATTGAGTTATTGTGTTTTCCATAAGTTACAATATTGGGATCATGACACTACATCTCTTGGGTCAACAACCAAGGCTCTCTTGCAAGCATTCAACATCACGTCTATCAAGCCAAGAGGGAGCCATGGACTATTGGTAACACTCTCTTGCTATCTTGTCTTGTCTACTTGCTAGCATATTTATTGTCTATGTTTCGTAATACAGGTTCTCCTCCATATTCTCCTCCATAGCGGGGTTTACTGTGATCACTCATCTATATTTTGTGATACAAGTTCTCCTCCATCACAGGGTTTGCTTTTATCACTCATTGTGTCTACTTTACTTTGTGTCTTTTCTATTATCTATCTATCTAGTTGTCCATGGAGGTGGAAACACCAAATCAGGGGTTTGACTAAAGCAAGCCCCAAAACAACCCCAACATTTTTCCTCATTCACCTTGTGTGTAGGTTGCTCATGTGAGGCTTCGCAAAAGGCTTCATAGTGCAGGACCTTCTATGAGTTAGCATCATCTTTTCCTTCCCTTTGTCACTTTCATTCCCCGCTATGTTAATTAATTACAATAGCTCTAATTTCGATTCTCGAGTAGACAGAGACTTTGGAGTAGATTCTTTGAGCATTAAAAGCTAGCCATGATAAGACTAGCTCCTCATGTGGCAGATAGGACGGTCGGACTGGTTTCACCGGATCTACTCAACATGAATGCAGAACCAATCGTGAGGTGCTCAAGTGAATAATTTCTACTGATTATTTTAAAAACAGTTTTGAAGGAGAGCTGATGGTGAGAACAGAAGCCGAGGAAATATTATTGGCCCAACAAATTATAAGAAATTTTGAATCCCTGCCGAAGCCACATTCTTATCTTGCACCTTTGCAAACGTAGTACAGGTGATGATTACTAGGTGATGATTATTTATTATATTTTATTTATTTGTAGTCTTGTTCATTTGAAAATAATATCTTCTATAAGATTTGATTGATAGAGCATTTATAAAAGCATCATAATGAAATCATTAGAGTATTTATTATAGCACATCACCTAGCATCTTTTAGGAATCGAACTTAGAAGAATATGAATCTTGCATCAAACCATTCTCGCAACTACTAAGATCACTTCTCCTCTATAGATTAATTGAATTTTTAAGTCAATAATAGAAAACAAACATTATAAATATTGTAAAATAGATATTTGACATCTAAACAAAAAAAACATCATTAAAATCAAAATAAAATACCATATTTTTATTTTATTTTATTTACACATTTAAATTCTACATTAATTTATAATTATCATTATCATTAAATTACCTTTATTATCTAATTAATATGAAAACAGATATTTAATATATCATCTATATAAAAATATATTGTACCATATTAAAAAATTATATACATTTCTTTAATTGACTAAATATTTTATATTAACCCTTCCAATAGTTTTAAAATTTAGTAAACTAAAAGGTAATTTTAGTAGACTTAAAAGAGGGGAGAAATTGGAAGGATGGTGAATGTTATTGGATTGATTATTAATAAAATATATTATAAAATATGTTTGTGATTGGAGATTACATTTGGTTTTTGGGAAAGGTAAAAGAATCTCAAAATCATCAATAATATCTTTCAAAATCAAGTGAAAAACAAAAGGTTGATTGTTTAAGAGTAAACTTTTAAAATGGAAGAAACTAAGACTAAAGGTGAGGAATTAATTGAAACTTTGCACTTGAAGATTATGAAGAAAAAATATTTAATTTTTAAAAATGACTAGAATATAATATTTTAAAGCTATTTAAAATATAATATATTATTTTTTTAATATATACATTTTCATCCTTTATATATAGAGAGAGATAGTAAATACAACCACAATCTATCATATAAATCAATTAATAAAATATATAATTATAAAATATGTTCAACGATTGAAAAATACATTTACCTATTAGAAAAGGTATAATAATCTCAAAAAATCATCAACAAGATCCTTTAAAATCAATTAAAAAAATAAGAAATATTTTTTTAGTACTAAAAATTATAATAGTTTTTTCATACATCATTAGAAAATATCTAAAAATGAGTATCAGCTGAAGATTTATAATTCTATTAAATTTAGATATAATTGTAATAGTGAAAATTGTATATTTATACATTTTCTTCTTGTATTTTTTATTATTATTTATATTATTTAAAATATAAAAAAAATTACTTATATACAAATTTAGTTTATATCTAAATTATTATTATTAATTTTTAAAAATGTATTCCTCATGTTTTAGATTTTTAAGTATTATGTGAAATAAAGTTTACAAGTGCAAACCTTTACTTAATTATAGATTTAATATCCTCTTTTTAAAATTCAAAATTTAAATATACTTATTTTGATTATTTCACTAGTTATTATAGTTGATTTAATGCATATTCTATAAATTTATAATATTAGTTGTTGTATTTAAAGAATTTCTTTATTTATTTGAAAAGGATGGAATAATCACCAAAAAAAACATATTAGGGTTTGATTGATAATGTATTTATGAGACCACCATAACATAAGTATTAAGAGTATTTATTATAGAACATCATTCTAGGTCCATTAGTGGTATACCTTTGAAGAATAAAACTAATGTAAAGTAGTTATAACAAATTGTTGTGTAATAGTGGAAAAATTCACCGCCAACAATTCACCATGACCGAAAATTCACCGAAAGTAATATTTTTAATAAAATCAAAGTTTTTGAAAGACTTGACTCCGAATTTTCAACCACGGTGAATTATTGATGAATAATTGATGAATTATTGATGGTGAATTTTCCTTTAATCATTTTTTATGATGAATTTGCCCATAATCCTCACCTGCACTACGTTTTCAAAGATGCCAGATAAGAACATGGCTATCAAGGTTAAATGTGCCCAACACTTTGGCAGGGATTCAAAATGTCTTATAATTTGTTGGACCAATAATATTTCCTCAAGTTCTGTTCTCACCATCAGCTCTTGTGAAGGAAAAAGGCAGAGGAATTTTCACAGAAAATGATTAAAGCTTGAAAAAAATATCTTTAACACAGAGTTGCTGCTCATTAATTTTTGTATCCTCACATTCGCCTTCTCTTTCAAAGAAAAAATCCATATACCAATATAGGTAAAAGTTAAAAGTCACGTGAAAAACATTCACGGAAGGGGGGGCACAAAATAAAATTTATTACAAATTACCTAACTAACTTTTCCCGAACAAAACATATTAAATAAAGTGTCCTTTACTTTAATATTAAAACTTAAATATCAATTTTTCATATTACGAAATATCCTTTGGCGGAGGTAGCTTGGTAAATGGTTCCCCACAGTATCGCAATGGGTAACAACCCATAATGCGATATCGCAGGCAACAGTTTGTTGACTAGTTAACCTGGTGGTGTAGATGATGGTAGCAGTTGGGTTTACATTCCAACACTCCCCCTTACACATAACTACACTATCCACCATGCCCAATCTTTTCTTTGGAAAATGAAATTATCTCTTCCTAGTGCCTTTGTAAAAATATTTGCACTTTGCTCTTCTGATCTACAAAACTCTAAAAATATGACACCATTGTTAATTAATTCCCTAATAAAGTGATACCTGGTATCAATGTGCTTGCTTTTCTTATGGAAGACTGGATTTTTTGAGAGAGCTATGGCTAAATTTTTATCACAATAAATTTTTGTTGCCTCCATTTGTTCATTTTGCAATTCTTTCAAAATTCTTCTCATCCAGACAACACTTGTGGCTGCCACATATTCTGCTTCAGCTGATGAAATACAGACTGTTGGCTGCTTCTTTGAAGACCATGAGACAACTCAAGTCCCAAAATTAAATACATAACCAGATGTGCTTTTTCTGTCATCTTTAATCTTGATTTATTCTAATGAAATATGATTTTAATTTTAATACTTAAAGAATCATCTCTTATTTTTTCACTTGCTTATAAAAGATCTTGTTGATGATTTTAAGATTCTTATACCATTGCCGAAAATACAAATGTTTTTCCAATCTTTTGAACATATTTTATAGCACACTTTATTAAAGTCAATCATACAACACTCCTACGTCAACCATCATCGATTTAGATTTCTCCCCTCTTTTAGGTCTACTAAAAATATAGTAGTTAATCCTACACTCCTATTACATCCACCATCCTTTCCATTTCTGCCCTCTTTTAAGTCTACTAATTTTTATTTATTTTTTAGTTTGTTACATCTACTTTAGTTTAATCAATCTAATAGTGTACAAAGGATATTATATTTCCACATAGCACAAATGAGCAAATTGGACACAAATTTCAATGAAGATTGTAGGCATCCATTAAAATCTGCAAACACTAAACTTCATATAGGGGTTAGTATTTCACAAATCTATCAAAATGCCTCTATAAAATACCTTGCAAATGCTTCAAAAATGCAACAAAGGATGAAAAACTAAAAGCATTATGAAAGTAACCACAAGTTACCTATTCCATAGTGGATTGGTGTCACATATGCTAGTGACTCTTTCCCAATCCTTGATCAAAGCTCAAGATGATGTAAATGCAATGGAAATGATGAGCAAGATGAATTCTCAAATTAAGAGAGTAACCTTGCATAAAAGTTGTGGATCCATGAATGAGAATGAAGGCCTTCTTTTATAGATTTTCTTGATGATAGATTGGCCAAGATGGTGAATGTGGGACTAAAGATCGACCAATGAGGAGAGGCCATTTGTCAAATGATGATAGGCAAATGGTTGTGCAAGATTTGGGAAGAGTGCCCATGAGAGGGAGAATTTGAATTCAAATTTTGCAATAAATTTTGAGAGGGGGACAAGAAAAATAGCAATAAATGCAATGTTGGAGGGAGAAATCAACTTGTCATGTTGAGGGAAAATGAGGGTTTTTAATAAATCAATAAAATCGATTTATTTGTGCAAGTGGAGATATATAGAGAATGCAAGTGGGTGAGATTAGTATTTAATCATGGTTAGATTAAATAAATGATGATTATGTTAGTTTAATGATGATTGGGGTGAGTTGAATTTTGGGACTTTGATATTTGATTTATTTTGAATTAAAAAATGATGGAATATGATTTAGGATTTGATTTAAATGGATGTTTGATTTATTAAAAAAGGTGATAATGTTTGCTTGATTTTAAATAAATGACCTTAGGAAATGTAGATTAATGAAATTACCTGGTAAGTGAATGAAGGTGAACCTGATTAATGGATGAATGGACCTAATGTGAAATCTAGTTTAGTTGATGAGTGAACCTGATTAATGCAGAATGTTAATTTTGCATGTCTACATTTTCCCTCTTTGAAGCAATGTGCTTACATTTGCATTGGTTCAAAGAACAAACTTGTCGCGATCAAAAAATTTCTAATTTTTTGGACGCCCCAGCGGAAAGTACACCGGTACATTGCCCCCTCGAGAGATCAAGCGAAAAGATTCGATTTGAGGGTCGATCTCGCAATAAAGAGGTTCAAAATGTATGGTTATGGATGATGATGCAAATGAGATGATTTTAAGATGCTTAGAATAACAAATCTAAATTATCCTAAACAACTTAAATGATGATATGATGTGATGATGGATGAGATTGATGATGTGATATGTTGTAATTATGTAATGGATGATTTATGAGATGCTTATACTAATAGATCTATTATGATGATGATACATGTGAGATGATATAAATTACGATGATTTATGGATGCAAGATAGATGCATAATGGATGCATGATGGATGTATTGGTGATTATGATTAACTATTCATCTTTGTGATGTTAGTGTGGAAAATGAATAAATTAGATGATGACAAGAGGATCCAACAAGCCAACATTATGAGAGATGATGATGATAAATGACAATGAGAAATGATGATGAGAAATGATGATGATAGATGGATGATTTGCTTATCAAGGATTGGGATTTTCAAAGGGTCACTTACTTTATGTTTGATAACATGCCTAAGCATGATGCATCAAAGTATAAAGGACCAGGATGGCATTGTACTTAGTGTGATAGACTTTGAATCAACAAATAGATAGGAGTATTCTTGTTCACACACAAAAGGAAACCTTGCTAGGATGCACTTTAGAAGTTTTAAACACCTCAGGACCAGAACATGGAAGGTATAACCAATCAATGCAATATTCAACAACCATCCAAAACATCCTCCATACATACCTAGCAAAGCAAGTATTCGCCGAGGTTATATTACAAGAATGTCCAACAAGCACGACAAACAAAAGATAATGATCGTTGCCCCCATTCCTATTTCTCTAAATCCTCTTGTTCGGATATCATTGAGAAGTCCTTGGAATGAGTGCGATAAGATAAGTCAAAAGATAAAGACCAAGTAAACAAACAAGTTGATGTTCTTCATGCAACTGTAGGGATGAGTTTGATAGGATAAGAATCCAAGGTGATATCAAAATGATGCCATTATTGAACGATATATCCTAGGACATGCATGAGTTTAAAAAACCATCAAATTTATTAGACCCATTCCCTCACACTAAAGTTATTAAGCCCATAAAGGATAAATCTTTCAAAAGAATACTCCTTTCCCCAATTTCAAATGTTGACTTATAACATTATGACATTTATTATAGTAGGAGAAAATATTGAATTATGAGTGAATAAATAAAATAATACACTCAATCAAATTAGGTACATCAAATTATCTAACAAAAAATCTCTAAAGAAATAGATGCATAGCGTGATCTTCACACATTGCCTCATATTTTCCCTTGCAAAACAGTGAGTAAGAGTTTGTATGACCCCTTATGATTCTATCGTGGGAAAAGGCCGAGGAATTCAATTTTGTACCAACCGGATTGCATCAATTGTGAAAAACTCTAAGAAATACCTATCTTTTGGTCTGCACAAACAATGAGTGTGAAATAAATGTGCATGAAGTATTTTGAAATCTGCATATTTCTTTCTCTAGATTTTCCTTTGTAGAGCTTCCTCCTTTAATTCCAAATTATGTATAGCCAACAAAGATAAATATCATACTCTACCATATGACAGCTCACCGAGTTCCACTGCATCCATTGGATTGTATATTGCCTACAGTTTTGTGTATGAGACACCTTTGTCAAGTGGGGCAACTCTCTTGGAATGAATGACCTTTTAATACTACAAGAAACTGCAGTCACTTATGGATGGTTTGTGAGGGTGTTGAAAGGAACATTCATTAAAATGTAAAGAATGTAGGAAACCTTGCTAGATTTTAATAAATACATGGACATTCATTTGAAAACATGAAGGATGTAGGAACTTCATTGTCAGATATTAACAAATGCATGAATATTCATTTAAAACATGAAGGAAGTAGGAACCTTGTTGTCAAATGCATAACTATTCATTTAAAATATGCAGGAACTTTGTTGGATGTTTAATAGATGCATATTTAGAACGATAATCCATGTGGTTCCTTACTGCGCAAATCGTGAAACAAGAGGTAGCCCGCCACATATATCTTTAATTCGCAGGAAATATACTATTAGATTAACATTTATTCACCGAGTTCCTTATATCAAATATCATATTGCATGAGTAAAAAAAAGAATACTTAACTAAGGCGATTGACAACAGGAAGATTTTTTTGGTTTTGATAGGCTTTAAGTAGAGAAAGGATGTTGGCCTTCCACAATGCTTTAAATGAAGTCAACAATAAGTTTTTAGACTACCTACTACGCAGCCAGGACCTTCTGGAAGGCACGCATTAGTAATTTCTGATATATATAAAAAAAAACTCTAGGAAAATACATATTGGTGTGCAACAAATCTTGTCCTAGATTTATTTCAAGATATTCTTTTAAAAATTAAATCTCAAACTCTTGTTTCTGCATAAACTCATCCAAGTTGTATAGAGACTAAAGCATATATCTAGATCTGGCATATGTATTGAGTATATGATAGAAAAAAGATACAGGGACTAGCAACATTAAGTAGGCTAACAATGTAATAAGTGATCAACTATTTGACATAATGGCCATCTGCTATTGAATATGGATAGAAACTGCACCTTACAATAGATAAAATCACCACTCACATGTGCCTGCCTATTAAATACTGTGTGTATCAAGGCGTTAAGACAAAAAAAGGAAAAACTCATGCTAAAGAAGAGATCCCAAGTAAAGCATTGTTAAAATTATATCTTCAATATGTTTCTAGAAATGGCTGAGAGTGATGATATGGCTTTTAACTAAAGAACTCATCTATCACTCATACCAGTAGTTAATTTTAAAACAACAAATGAATGTTACTGCAAGATATTTTCTAAGATTGCATAAACGTATGTAAAATGTCAATTGCTGGAAACAATTGTTGAATGTTGAACAACTATTTATAAACCAGCCCTCCTTCTTGCACCAAATGTAGGCATCCATTAAAATCTGCAAACACTAAACTTCATATAGGGGTTAGTATTTCACAAATCTATCAAAATGCCTCTATGAAATACCTTGCAAATGCTTCAAAAATGCAACAAAGGATGAAAAACTAAAAGCATTATGAAAGCAACCACAAGTTACCTATTCCATAGTGGATTGGTGTCACATGTGCTAGTGACCCTTTCCCAATCCTTGATCAAAGCTCAAGATGATGTAAATGCAATGGAAATGATGAGCAAGATGAGTTCTCAAATTAAGAGAGTAACCTTGCATAAAATTTGTGGATCCATGAATGAGAATGAAGGCCTTCTTTTATAGATTTTCTTGATGATAAATTGGCCAAGATGGTGAATGTGGGACTAAAGATCCACCAATGAGGAGAGGCCATTTGTCAAATAATGATAGGCCAATGGTTGTGCAAGATTTGGGAAGAGTGCCCATGAGAGGGAGAATTTGAATTCAAATTTTGCAATAAATTTTGAGAGGGGGACAAGAAAAACAGCAATAAATGCAATGTTGGAGGGACAAATCAACTTGTCATGTTGAGGGAAAATGAGGGTTTTTAATAAATCAATAAAATTGATTTATTTGTGCAAGTGGAGATATCTAGAGAATGCAAGTGGGTGAGATTAGTATTTAATCATGGTTAGATTAAATAAATGATGATTATGTTAGTTTAATGATGATTAGGTGAGTTGACTTTTAGGACTTTGATATTTGATTTATTTGAATTAGAAAATTATGGAATATGATTTAGGATTTGATTAAAATGGATGTTTGATTTATTAAAAGGCTGATGATAATGTTTGCTTGATTTTAAATAAATGACCTTAGGAAATGTAGATTAATGAAATTACCTGCTAAGTGAATGAAGGTGAACCTGATTAATTGATGAATGGACCTAATGTGAAATCTAGTTCAGTTGATGAGTGAACCTGATTAATGCAGAATGTTAATTTTGCATGTCTACAAAGATATATAAACAAATCCATAAGAAAATGTCAAGAAACCCTCAAATAAACTACAAACTCAAATGAAATCTTCCAAAGAAAAAGAAATATTCAGTAGGATAGGTGCAGTATTTTGAGAGTATTTTTTCTTGCATGGCTCAGATTATGTCATGTTATGATTTACAAGATCATAAAGAAAAATTATCTAAGATCTACTTCCAAAAAATACATGCACACAAATAAGCCTAATTGATATTATCAAGAGATGGTAAAAAAATTTAGTAGAATGTGCAATGTAACCTTGCTTATATATGCAAGGTGGTAAAGTTGGGAAAGTTGAGCACAATGACTAAATACCCCTGTGAGCACCAATAAAATCTGCATACATTCTAAACTCCATGACAAAGGTTAGTTCATGCAAATTTACTAAATGCTCCTATGAGATAATTCACCATACTTCACAAACAAAATGACCAAATAAACTAATTGAAAGTATCAAAGAAGCACAAATGCATACCTATCCCATAGTGGATTGGTGTCACTTTGTTGTAAAAAGTGACCCTTTCCCAACCCTTGACAAATCAATGTTGCAAATGATAATGGGAAAAATTATCTCTCAATATGGAGAGAATAACTTTGCATGAAGATTGTGGATGCTAAAATGAGAAATGAGACCTCCAATTTATAGAATATCAAGTTGGAAGAATACCAAAAAGAGAACAATGTGGTACAAAGATTCAACCAATAGGAAGGAGCCACTTGTCCAAATGTAAGTGGATGGAGGATGTGCAAGTTTTGGTCAATGTGCCAATAAATGAGATTAGTTGGCCTTTTCAAATTTCAAATTTGGCTTGTTGGAGGGAGAAAAAGGGACTTAAATGCCAAGTGGCGGACATGTAAGAGGGGAGTTAATGCCATGTTGGAAGGGATAAGTCAACTTGATTTGAATTAAAATTTGAGGGAATATTCTCCAAAGATGCCTTGTTGAGGGAAAATGAGGATTTAATAAATTAATTAAAATCCTTTATTTGTGCAAGTGGGAAAATATAGAGAATGTGACATGTATTAGATTAGATTTAATCCTGATTTAGTTAATTTAAAAGAGAATTGGATGATTTGACTCATTTGAATTAGATGTAAGGATTAAACTAAATCAAAAGGAGATGAAAGATGATTTCAGATTTAATTAAATAAAGATTTGATTTATTTAATCAAAGAGGGTGATGTTAGGATTAAATTAAATGAAGTTGATTTATTTAATTTAAATGAATGACTTTAGAGATTGAATTTAATGAACTTGATTTATTTGATGAGTGGACTTGATTAAATGCAATATGCTAATTTTGCATGTTTACATTTTGCCCCTCTTCAAAGCAATGTATTTGTTGCATTGATTCAAAGAATAAACTTACCTAGATCAAAATTCAAAAGAAAATCTACTTTTTTCAAATGCCCCAGTAGAAAAAATTACACTAGTACATTTCCCCCTCAAGAGATGAAGTGAAAAGATTCGATTTGAGGGTCAATCTCATGATAAAGAGGTTCAAAATGGATGATTTTGATGATGATACAAATGAGATGGTTTTAAGATGCTTAGAATAACCAATCTATATTATTCTAAACAACTTAAATAATAATGCAATGCATGTGAGATGGATGATGCAATAATGCCTATATGATTATGCATTGGATGTTTTATGTAAATGTATGGTTTTATGAGATGCTTAGACTAACAGGTCTATATTATGATGATGAACCATGCATGTGAGATGATGTGTAGAATGCTGATGGTTTTTGGATGTAGAATGGATGCACTGGCGATGATGATTAAATATTCTGGTATGATGTTAGTGCGGAAAAGAAGAACTAAGAAATTAGATGATGACAAGATGATCAAACAAGCCAACTTTATGAGAGATGATGATGAGAAATGGATGATTGGCTTATCAAGAATTGGGATTTTAAAAGGGCCACTTACCTTATGTTTGATAACACGCATAAGCATGATGCATCAAGGTATAAAGAACCAAGATGGTGTTGCACTTAGTGTGATGGACTTTGACTCAATAAATAGATAGGAGTACTCTTGTTCACACCTGAGATATGGAAACCTTGCTAAGATGCACCTTAGAAGTTTCAAACATCTTGGACCAAAACACGGAAAGGTATAACCTATCAATACGATAGTCAATAAGCTGCCCAAAACACCCTCCATACATATCTAACAAGGCAAGTAATTGCCAAGTTATATTACAAGAATGTCCAACAAGCATAGCAGAAAAAAGATAATGTTTGTTGCCCCATTCCTATCTCTCTAAATCTATTTGTTTGGGAATCACTGAGAGGTTATTGGAATGAGCACAAAGAGATAAGTCAAAAGACAAAGATAAAGTAAATAAAAAATTTGATGTTCTTCAATACCGCTAACCAAAAGGGAATATTTTTTTAAGGATAAGAACTAAAACTATTGCCAAAAGATAATGCCCATTGTAGGAAGGATACATCCTAGGACATGTTAGTGGATGGCGGCACATCATTTCGTTCATCCAAAGTGTTCTTTTTGATAAATAATGTACATTGTAGGAAGGATACATCCTAGGAAATGATGTTATCAGATGATTGAAATGTGATTGATTGCATGATAGGCCATTGACACAAAGAGTTGACCAACTTGTTTACATACTAGCTTAACCTTGACACTTGATGTTTTTGAGTTTTCACTTTTAACCTACTGGACTTGTTTCCAATTGTTTTACCAAAGGTTGAGGATGACGATCATTTATTATGAGTGATGTTATTATGGGTGAAAGCGAGAAGAGACAGATGGATTTTTTCAAATATTTGGATGTTTTTGATGTTTTTGAAATGTTTTGAGGTTGTCACTATTGAATTTGGCTCCATTTTCTGACAAACATTCCTTGGTCATTCGACAAATATTTGTTAGAAAAGCAACAAAATGACGAAAATAATCTCATCGCTATTTTTTCATTGAAATTCTAATGACACATTATACATCAAAATAACCAATGAATTATAACCAAAATTCAATTACAATGGCTCTTCTAAAGCATCAAAACAACAATAGAAGTTCGTTGTAATTTCAACAAAATGGGCAAGGAGTTATGATGAAGCCTTCATCATAGCTAAGCAACTTCATTGGACCTTTTATGTGATTTGACATTGGAGTTCGTCAAAGTTGCGTCGAAATGGGTAAGGAGTTACGATGAAGCCTTCATCACAGCTAAGCAACTTTGTCGGACCTTTGATGTGATTCGTCGGTGTTCGTCAAAATTGCGACGAAAGTGGCAAGGTGTTATGACGAAGCCTTGTTGGACCTTTTCTATGATTCATCGATGGACTTCACTGAAATTGTGATGAATCAAGCAAGGAGTTACGACGAAGCCTTTGTCGCAACTATAGCAACTTCGTCAGAGCTTTTTGGTGATTCGTCGGTCAATTTTGTCAAAATTGCGATGAAAAAATGCAATTTATTTTTTAAAAAAATATTCATTGCAATATACCATCGCGGAGACTCTTGGTGATGACCATCGAAGCCAACCCATTAGTGAGAGATCAATCATCGGCACAAGATATAAAACTCACTCTGATAGTCCATGTCTTGTCGATGACTTCCGTCAGCAAGACAGATCCAATGTCATACCGATCTGACCTCTTCAAGAGTTTTGAACACTGTTGGTTATCAGCAAGACATTCTAAGGGTCTCTGATTTGATTAGGATCTAGACTAATTGCATTTGAATGCTTAATGTTTACAAATCAAGAAATCCAAATTACATAATCAAAATTAACATATTAAAATGTGAATTAAGTGGAAATACAATTCATGCATACATCATTGAAATTATGCATTAAAAACTGAAGGTGAAAAGAACAAAATTGAGAAAGAAAAAGAGAGAGAGTGCAAACGATCTGATAACGGAGTTTGCCACAAACGTGACTACGTCTCCGGGTCCACTCTAATAGAGTGAGACCAATCCAATTAATCTCCAAAAATAGAATTACAATTGCACCAAGATCATTTCCTTCTAGCACTTCGATAGCATAACAAAACTCTTACTTACAAAAGGCTCAAAATAATCTCCTTCGAAAAATCTCCCTATTCCTCTGATTCAATACTTCACCACCTAGACTTGAAAATTATGAGTCCCAAACTCACTCCTAAACTCCCCTTTTATACATCAAATTTACTCAAATTGGCCTCTAACCAATTGATTTACAAAAACCACCTTATCTCTCCATTTTTACATAGAAATCTATGATATATCCCCTGTAATCTTTAAAAAATTTATTCTAATCCTTCAAAATTAATAGAATTATGTTTTAAGCCTTTCTCAAGCTTTCATTGTTTTGGGGGGGTTTTGTTTGTTTTGTTTATTTAAAACTTAAAAATAACCTTTTAAGGTTATTTAGTTAGGCATGGGGCCTAACTAGTCGATAAAACAAACCAATCCTATTCTATCACTGAATACATACGCTGGCGTGTTGGTGGCATTGACTTTTGGTAAGCCCGTAGTTGGGGGTTCAACCCTAGCCACTGGCTTTTTATAGCCAATTTCTAGCAGTTATGTAACAAAAAAAAGCATTGCCCGATATAGACATGAGGAAGTTGCTTGACCGAGTGGTGGAGGCGTGAACTTGTAGTTAGAAGGTTAGGGGATCGAATCCCCTTAACCTTTTTTTTGGAACGTCTAACCAAACTGTCGACAAAAGAAGAGGCCACATGTCATGCCAGGAGGGTGCCACATGGCAAAACCTAATTGGCCACTGACTCATATGTGTCTGCTGACTAGGACGATGACTGTGCTCTAACAATGTTGATTATTTGTCATATGGATGGACACGTGTCAGCATCTCATTGGTCCATAGAGCTGAATGAAATGCCACGTGTCATGCCTTGGTTTTTCCACATGGATTCTGTATAGTATGGATTGACATGTCAACATGCTAACATCACCCATTGTGCCACCAAGTCAACTAAACTTTGACTGCCAATATCTCGAGCATACGATGTCAGATTTCAATGAAATGAATGTTGCCGGAATCATCTCGACGATCTCTTCAATTTGAAACTACTTCTGTCAATTTTTGAGACAATCTTTTTTTTGCTTCCTGGACAACCCCTGATGGTAGTTTGACCAAAAGTTTGACTGGTCGTAACTTGAGCAAACAGACTCCTTTTTGCTCCGTTCAAGTTTCAATAGAATCAAGACATCGAGCTCTTTCTAATGGTGCTAAAATTTTGAGTATTGGACACTTGAGAACAACCAAGGACTAACAAGGGAAGGAGTTAAGAAATAACTCTACCTATCATCATAGTTCTGTTGTTCCCCCCGAGAGAATCGTGCAAAGAAAAGTTTACAACACCAAGTCAAATAATATGAAACAGACTTACTTCGATACAAATTAAATGATTATTCTCACAATGGAAATTTTCTAATTACAAAAACAATTCCATGAAAGGTTATCCATGCTTCATTAGAGATGACTAATCATACATACAGACTGCAAGATGAATAGAAAAAGAATTACACTTGAGAACAACCAAGGGATAACAAGGGAAGGAGTTAAGAAACGTCTGGATTGAAGAGAAAATGTGTAGGGAAAATGTTGAGAAGTGTCAAGAGAACAGAGCTTGTAGAACATATTCTTGACCTAATCAAGCTCTTGAACAAATTAAACAAAATTAAAATACTAACACATACATGAGACATGTAATGAACGTCCAATATCTACTATCTTTTTTTTTTGTATTGAAAATAGTTTAAAGTCCATTACATATCATGAAAATTCCTATCCGACATTAGGATCAGTACAACATCAAAGAATTTCCATAATAGTAAATATACTGTATCAATACTTTGCATAGCAAAAAAGAAACCAAAAAGCACCAATTGTTTTCAAAACCAGCATAGACAATACAAATTGTTGTTAACAGCACCACAAGTTGTTGCTATTCAAATCAGTGTAAACAATACATAGTGTTTATTACATTCTCCTCATTTTTGACTTCTTCAATATCAAGGTTTGTCATTGTTTCTCCTTGGGGGTCCAATTGCTGGGGGTTGCGTTGTATTTCTGGGCTTGCAGCTCCATCAATTGCTCTCTAGAGCTCACAAATGCCTATTGGAATAGCACAGTCTCTTCCAAGCTCAACCTACAGGTGGGTCCACTTCTTAGATCCTCTCTGGTATTGTTAGCAGTACCTTCAATTATTGACTTCAAGAAATTATCCATTGAGATCTCCACTAGAGTTGAAACCTGTAGAGCAACAAAGTACAAAGTGAGTCTCTTGCACGACTTAGTAAGTACCCTCTTGATACCCTTAAATTTATCATCATTTCTCACCTTCCACAAATGCCATATGATCTCATTGGATAAGAAATACCAAAATAGCTTACAATCAAACTTGAGCTTGAAATTACAAGACATAATATCATTCCAATTAATTTTACCATTCTTATTCCAGACCTTCAGCTTATGGAAGAATAAATACCAAATTTCTTGAGCATAAAAACATTCAAAAATAATATGTTTGATAGTTTCCAGAGTCCTACAGATACTACAAATTTCAACACTTTCATGGTTAGATTTATAGAGATCTATCTTTTTCATTAATGTAGAGGAAGGTAAAGGAGAAATAATTATAATTGTAACACTATTCATAGTCCAATAAATTATGTTCATAATTTGTGTTCAATGGGCCTTATTTTATCATTATACTACCCATCTAATACCATATTTTAATCCAGGGTTCAACTATCTCAGATCTAAAGAAGCACCTTCAATTAACCATTTAAAGTACTATATAATAAGGTAAGACTTTTACATGAGAAAGATTGGATACACTTGAAGGATTAAAGTTCTCACAATCATCAGGATTTATTGGCATACATACATAACCTGCAATATATGAAGTAATGGGTGACTACAAGTTAGTGAAATGGTCCTTAATATGTGAGTGGTTTGCAAATTGATTGGTAGAAAATAAGGTTACAAATAGATCTACATGAAAAATTATGAGGAAAATCTATTGTAATCATCAAAATAGATGAAAATTACAAAGGAAAGAGCCGAGCTACATCTCTAGAGCCTAAAAAAAACACAAGCAAGAAACATAAAAAAAAAAGAACAAACCATTTTTTGGATGAATACAAAATGGTGCCTTCAGCAAGTGATTCGTATGCTTTCATGACAAAAGAAATTAAGAAGATTTTAGTCTTCCTCTATGAAATTAACTACTTATAGAATAAACCTAGAAACCAATATTATATGCCTACATGTCTAGCTGAGGGTAGGTATATAAGAGAAAAAAAATTCTTCAATGCAATGCCAAAAAATATCAATGTGTGTGTAGGTTTGTATTACTCAAAATATCATTTCACTGCCTAAGGAAAAATACCAAAGTGATGTTTTAAATTTCAATCTTCACATAGGCTCCCTTATTGCTACACATGCATATACAAGCATTATTCGAGCTCTAAAATACTCAAATATTAAGGATTTAATTAGCTATAAGATGGAAAGTTGTTGTTTAGACATAATCCATCATATTTTACATATCTTTATTCACTCCTAGTGCTTTAGATAAATTTTTGTAAATGAGACAGAAATGTGAATCTTTTATGACAAAGAAAATTCTTAAAAGGAGGGGGGAGAGAGCAAAGGGTAGGGGTCAAGAGAATGCTTGAATGTATAGTGAAGTATAACATTTTGATCATTATAACAATGAAACAAATCTTAAGTTTGAAGCATTAATATCATTTACAACATTTATGATCAAGAATGAATGTAAGTAGAGAAACTTTTGCATACTTGTAGATGGTACAAAATTTCATGGTTAAGTGAAAGCCTCCCATCAACAACAAGATCCAAATATCTATGTATATATCTCAATCGAGCCTCTAAACCCTTCAGAGCTATCAATTTTTCTACTAACCTGTTATGCACAAAAGTCAAATTTTAGAGTTATGTCACCACTAAAAACAGAAGAAACAGAGCTTTGAAACCAAATCCACACACAACACAATGTGGTATTCATACAAAGCCATACAAACAAACTAAACTCAGAACATTCGAATGGAAACAACTTCAAATTATGATGGAGAGCATGGATTCAGGGTATAAATAATCATTTTTATGCCACCATAGTGAAAAGTTAGCACTTTCTTTCATTTTTGCATATTGGTTTGATGCTTCAAATGATGCATTTCTTATATTGAAAAGTACATTACCTTATTGATCTTCTCTTTGTTTCGAGAATAGTTTAATATTCTCTACCTAACAGGGCCAACCACGTGATGGTGGAAGCTCATTTGGCCCCTACCCCCCTCACATCACTCTCAATTCCCCATACCCAATCATATAACATTAATCATTCATTCATCCATTAATAACATATAAAATTCATTCATTCATCCATTAATAACATATAACATTTATTCATTAAAATATAACATTCATTAATTAACATATTCACATTCATTCATTAACATATAATATTTATTCTTTCAATTTTTACATATTATCAAAAATATGCTTGTCATGATATGATTACAATCACTTTTTTTTTGTCTTTTTTAAAGCTAAAAAAATGTGAAGTGGAGTATCATTTTCTAAATCATTTGTCCCCCTTTTAGTTGTTCTTCCCTCTACTTGTGATCTTAATGTATGCCTAGTCATCTACTCACGATGTGGATGCCACTACATGGGGGGGTGTGCTACAATACCAAAGAAATGTTAAACTGATATATTTTATTATTATTGTTACAAGTATTTCATTAATTAAAAGAATATTAGAGTGGTTCTCTTTACCTGATGGGTCCACATCATGTTCCTAAACTTCTATTATATACTCATGCTCAACATGTTGAACACCCTCTAAATCTTGATCTATAATTGAAACACGAAGGTTACATTAATTAATACACCAATTGGAATTAAATATGTTTAAAAGAACATGAGAGTGGTTCTCTTTACCTGATGGGGCTACATTATGTTCCTAATCATGCTCAACACGTTGATCATTCTGTACATGCTCTAAATTTGAAACACAAAAGGTTACATTAATTAATAGACCAATTGTAATTAAATATGTTTAAAGGATCTTTAGAGTGGTCCTATTTACCTGATGGGGCCACATTATGTTCTTGATCTTCTCTAGCCTGATTATGCTCAACATGTGTATCATGCTCTACATGCTCTAAAGTACCGGGATGCAGACTATGACCTTCATCTACAGGTTGTGCTTCACCCTCACTAGGCTACATTCCAATGTCATGTGTAGTATTATCATTGCTTGAATATTTTAAAAAAATAGGAATGTAATTACTTTATGGTAGAAATTAATATCAAATAGATTGCACAAGTATTCAATTTTAAATAAACTTTATTGAGTTTATTTACCTGCGTGTCGGATGTAGTGGAAGGTTGTTTTTTCCCAGTCAAGACTCTTAGGCGTTCACCCATGGCTCCATAGCCTTGCTAGAAGGCAATCTTCAGGTCATCTTTAGTGGGAACTCTGTTGAATTAAGAGCCCTACATTTTTGCATAAGATCATGAATTTTGCTTCTATGGTGTGATAAAACCAAAATTGTTTTCAATTTATTATTTGGATACTATATTTCATTTATTGATACTTACAATTTGTGTGGCTAATTTCATATAACCACCAGAGCCAAGTTTGTGTTGCCTGTAATTTTCTAGTCTTTCCTTTGTTGTCTTTGATGTGTCGGGAAGCCTATGATGTGTGGCTAATTTTCTAGTCTTTCCTTTGTTGTCTTCGATGTGTTGGGAATTCCACCATGTATGTATGGTGGGCCCGAAGAGCTCCAATGTAATATCAGTTAGATGTTTATAAAAAACATCATTTCTTACAAAATGATCATGGGATCAATAGTCTAAAAAGAGAAATCAATAAGTAAATTTCAATTGGATTATATATAATAATAATTAAAACATTTTAAAGTACCTCGGACCTTCTCTATCTTTATGGGAACGAAATCCTCGGTCACCACAAATAAGACTGGCAATGTTCCCGTACTAGTAATACGAGAAGATCTAGGAAATATTGCTAAAACATCACCAGTACTAGTGGCCTCTACATCCCCAAGTACATGTCCTAATGCATGTTATGGCATGTGTTCACTACTAGAGGGTGCATTAAAGGATTCCTGCATGGTATGTGTTGCCGACATTTCAGACGAAAATATAGGCACAGATGATAGGGTCAGATGATGTGATGTATGTGCATGAAGATAAGGATGGAAACTTGTACCAACCCCTACTCCTCGGTTAGCACTTGCAGTACACTGATCATGGCTACGAGCATCATGAGGAGGCAAATAATCCTTTAAAAATAACACATATTTTAGTTCATGACATAAAAGAGTACAAAATATAAAACCATGAATGAACTTATGTTATAATTAAAGACCTCATGACAACTTACTTGCAAGTTTTGTGATCTCTCAGTCAATATTTCAACCCTCTCTCTTATCTCATATGTTTGAGGCACTATGAATATCAGCTTAAAGATTTCTTCATTGTATTTTTTTGGATCTTCCTTATCTTATTGAGAGGGTTTGCTGAATAAGCGCTATCATCATCACAAAATATTGATTGCACCTCACTATGAATGGTCTCATCTACTACTGGTGCATTTCCCCGATCACTTGACTACAAGAAGAATATTAAAAACATTATCAAAATTAACCCAATAAATTTATGAAAAAAAAATAATAATAAATTTTTTTGCTCATATCTAATTTGTACAATTACAATGAGATAAACCTGTTAGGTAGAAGCATCTGAAGATACATCGTGATATGTGCTCTAGGCCATAGCCTTCTCCATACGATCAATGTCCCATTGTGACAAAAATTAAATATAAAAAAAATTATCAAAATGAAACCAATAGACTTACAAATGAAAACATGAGAATAAAATGGTATATTAGATTCATTAATTGGAGGTTGGGTAAAATGGTACATAGTAGGTACCACCCCCATAGTAACTGTGTTTGTAACAAAGCGATTCAAATTGTAATCGATTAGCAACTCTTCCCCTATAGTTATTGATTTTATCGCACATACGAATACACGGTTTGCCTAACGCGCCTTGAATATGCAATTGGGTTTCTTATTTGTTGACCCAGGTCATGTACTATTTATAAACCCTACAATATTCCCTAATGCTTTTGGCCTTCCATCAATGTACATAGCCACTCCTTTATTTTGATCCTTATCTTTTAGTTGTATATAATTTGTTGACAGTACATACCTATGCATACTTTGTGTATATCGAATCAGTTGCATCGAATCTTTGTAATTGTAATAGTGTCCAACATTCTTCATCAATTCAGTAACTTTTTTATAATAGACCTTTATGTCATCCATGCAAAATAGGTCCAAACCATGTAATAACAATGGTGCTATGTGATATATCCTCTCGTTGACACAAAAATTGATGTTTATTGGAGGAAGTTCCTTGGGTACCTATTGTTTCCATAGATGTTTATACCTCAAGGGAACCTCGACGTCTCCTATACTCTCATCATCATAAGAACATGACCCCCCTTCAGCAAGAAAAAATTCCATGTGTTTATGGAATTTTCTTCTAATCTTTTGACCTCTAGTTGATCTCCTTCTTTTAGACATACTACATGTCTCGCTTTCCTCTTCTCTTCTTCAATTTCCCTTGCTCAAGGAAGACAAATCTAACAAATACCTGTTTGGTGGTACTTGCACTTGTAAGGATGTTGGATGAAATTCTTTCATGGTGATGTGATCCCAAGGTGACATTATGATTAATCTATCATTTCATCGCTAGAATTTCACAGGTTATAAGGTAATCAAGTCTTGATAGATAGCAAGCTATTGTTAATACCGTCCAAATGTGTCCATCACAAATCAAATCTACTTAACGTTTTATCTCCCAAAATTTGTAGCAAGTGTTAAATGTGACTATGGTCCAATAGTTACACAACCAAGGCCTCAAATGTATTCTCTAATTTTAATCAAAGGACTTTTTCTCTTCATTCAAGTAAATAAACTTGAAGGGAAACACAACCAAGTGGTTTATTGGACACCTACATGACTAAAAATAGCATCAAATTTACATTTAATTTCCATATGTCTAAGTGGCTAATGGGGAGGGAGTGTGTACTAGGCCTAGTTAAGTCATCATAAGTTTACGCTTTGGCAATAAATTTTTTTTAAGTCATATTAAATCTTCCTATGTCTAATTGCTAGGATATTTTTGGTATTTTTTAAGGTAGGATGATTAATGAAAGAGCCCAAAGACTCGCCTTTCTCCATGGTATCCAAGTACACATAGCAGTGGTCTTCTCTTATACGGTTGGACATGATTTAAAGAACTTAGCTAGGAATTATTCATTTAACCTAAGGTTTTCTCATAATGCCATCATTGGAAAAGTATGATCAAATTCTTCTATTATGAAGAATTGGTCTATGCGCCTCTAGTAATCACTATAAATGTTTGTAAGGATAAAATGACTAAAAGCATCAGGTAGGAGAGAATCAACTTTGAGTTCTTCAAAGATTATATTCCTCTATTTATAATTTTTAAGGGTTGTGTGGAGGAGGTTATCACTACCAAGAAGGGAGGAGACCTTTCCTTGTATTCTTTTATAATTTTCATTATTCTTATTTATTTCACACCTACATTTACAAATACACATATATATGCATTTACCCTTTTCATTTATTTCTCATGTAGTTTAATAGTTTGATCGATTTCATATTATATGTATTGAAGACTTTAGAATTTCAATTACATTAATTTATGGATATGTTATATTTATAACACTACAAAACCATATGCTCTTTGCATTTACACTTGCATTTAGAAATACATTTATATGATAGATATGCATTTCCTTTTTAGTAATGAAATGTCGTGATTTATTGTTCTAGAGTATAAGCATCTAGGTAATCGATTTACATTTACATTTGAAAAAATACAGCATATATATGTGTGTGTGTGTGTGTGTGTGTGTGTATGTATATCATTTATATTCAGTGTTCAGAAACAACCCATTAGGTCTGCACATGGATAAAAATTCATAAAATCATATCTCACATACATGTTTTGTTGAAACTTAGGCTTGAACCTCTCATTTCACATGCTTTTCTTCAAAAAATTATTGAGGACAACAGCTATACCTTCTTTATTTCTCATCCTACGCCCTATTCATGCATCCTACAATTACAACAGTATCCATGGGGCCTCCTACACAAGCTTCAGTAATCACAAAAAGTGTAAGAGCCCCTTTATATCATGTTTCGACTACAAAACCCTCAAAAATAGGGTAACTTAAATTATGATTTGTTGGTGAGCTATATGGACAAAATCATTAGCACTAGCTCATTCTTGGAGTCTTTTAAAAGAGAAGCGAATCAGGTGGTAGTTAAGTACAAACCTTATAGTCAAGGTGAATGAGGTGATCAATTTTGAGTGGCCAACTGATGAAGAGTACCAGAAATGGGTAAAGAGAAGTGAATCAGGTGGTAGTTAAGTACAAACCTTATAGTCTTTTGAAAGATAAGTGAATCAGGTGGTAGTTAAGTACAAACCTTATAGTCTTTTGAAAGAGCAGCGAATCAGGTGGTAGTTAAGTACAAACCTTATAGTCAAGGTAAATGAGGTGATCAATTTTGAGTGGCCAACTGAATCAGCTATTGCAGTTATAATAGATTACAGTTTTATTTTTTGGTGATAGTCTAGGCACATAATTCTTGAAGTTTTTTGTTGCTGCATCAACAATTCTCAGCGGGCATGATGAACAAGATTCTCTGGGGAGATTGTTGTTGTAACAATTTTTTGGAATATCACAAGGAGGTCCAATTGGTTGGTGACATGTGTGCTTTCTAGCTAGATGTCTTTTTGCTCCTTTTTCTATAAGAAGGATTTCAAGGCTAGAAGTACGGGTTAGCAAGTTAGATATTTTTGGTCAATTCTAGATGAAGTTATAGAGCAAGTTGTAAAGTCTGATGGTTTTAGGGAAAATACAATTTAGGTTTTGAGTTGAATTCTTTAGTAGGCTTTGAATTCATGGGGATTTGATATTTTATGATAGTACTAGCATTTGAATTGATATGATTAATTTGAACTAATGTCTCTCCATTGTACAAGCATATCTGAATTTTGAATAAAATGATCAAGGGTTGTTTCATTCATCTTACTGTTGTGGTGTGTATGATTCTTGTTTTAGGTTTAATTCAAAGAATTAATTAAAATGCTTGAATGGGATTGTAGGTGGATATTTTTTGTGTAAGGATTTGATAAGTAGTATTGGGTTAGAATACATATTGATGAGATTATAAAGCAGTGTTATCAAGGATCTTATATGTTATGTGTTAAATTTGTCATAAACCCTTAGTTGCTTATAAATTTGACTCCTCCAATGGATATATGGCACCGATATAAGTTGAACTTATTCATATGGTTCAGTATTTGTTTTCCTTTACCTAGAGCTTTCTACAAATTTCAAATCAATGACTATCTTATACTGTGAAATGTTGTTGTAGTTATATCTCATGCTCCAAATAGTTGATATTATTGATAAACAGCCAATTCTATTCATTATTATCCTATTATGTTGAGCTATTAAATGAGATTATTTGTTGTTGCTAATGTCGTTTATGATGATGGTGTAGAGGTTGTAAACACAAAGTGTAGGAGGTCTTTCAAATCCTCATCAGTTGGTCCAGGTCCTTCGAGCTACCCTTTATTGGAATTGGAAATTCCATAGGTAGATTAGAAGATCAACATTCTTCCCATAAAAACAACCAACACCTTGCATATGTTTGTAGTGGAGTTATTAAAGAAGAATTGTGTGCCTTTATTTCCATTCATTAGATCTACCTTAGCCTAGCATATACTTGGGCTAAGTCAACAATTTCTTCAGACTCATGTGATGAAGGCTATGTGTGATGAAATTCTAGACCTCAACCAAGATGTGGGTAGATTATGGGAGTTTTTCCAAGACCTGAGGCTGGTGGATAAAAATGTGAAAGACTAAGTTATTTTATTTTTTTTGTCTTATCTTATACCATTTTAGAAGAATGGGGGTGCCAATGTACGAGAATATCTTTGGAAACTAGGCATGAAAATTGAAGGTTAAAGAGAATGGGGGTGCCAAACATACAATACTCATTGCCCATTGGTTGTCAATTTTCACTGAGTGCCCTCAACCTCGTCCTCGATGCTGGTATTGACCTTGATTTCACTCCTCCAAACTCTTCCTTGGTGTTGATATTGACCTTGTTTTCACTCCTCCAAACTCTTTGGCAGTGTTGGTATTGACCTTGTTTTCACTCCTTCAAACTCTTCCTCAGCGCTGATATTGACCTTGTTTTCACTCCTTCAAACTCTTCGTCAGCACTTGTATTGACCTTGTTTTAACTCCAAACTCTTCCTCGGTGCTGGCATTGACCTTGTTTTCACTACTCCAAACTCTTCCTCGGTGCTGGCATTGACCTTGTTTTCACTACTCCAAACTCTTCCTCGGCGCGGGTATTGACCTTTCACTTCTCCAATTTGACAAGCTACAACCTAGTTTCGTTAGGTTTTACAATATGTTAATTAAGTTGAAAATTTTGGCTCCATTTAGCTAGGTTTTAATATTCTACAATATAGTTAAGTATATATTAGCTATATTTTACATAATAAATAATATAATTATTCAACTTATTAAAATTATATATTATATTCTTTAACTAAATTATTAAATACGTATAAAATTATTATAATTAATAATTAATAATAGTATATTTTATATAATACAAAATACAATTAATATAATATATATTTTAATGTATGTGGCATATGTAGGATCATGATGTAACAAAAAGTGGCAATATGATGGGCATGTATTTCCATGATTTTTACCCAAAAATTGATGAAACAAAAAGAGTTTTTAAAGAAAATTCTTCCACCAATATAAATTATGCTTACTTCTCTCAATTTAATAAGTAATTATTATTCATTTTCATTTGAATTATGACTAAATTTCTGATTGATAGGTTGAAAACATCTATAGCTTTCAAACAGTATCACATTTTTTGAATCCAAAACATGTGTCACATTCTATACTTTGTATACTATAGGATTGAAAAAAGAAAAATTGAATTTCATGAAGTTTTGACCAAGTTAAGGTGGTCAGACATATGAGTTTTTAATTTTTTTAAAAGTTGTAATAAAGAATTCATAATTAATTATTTACTTAGGAAACAATTATGAAAAAATATTCATCACATCAGGACATGAGTCCCCACTATATCTAAAATTCCATAAAAATATTATTATTTTATTGTGGTTAGGTGGTTAGACAAACACCTATTTATTTTTTGAAATTTAAGTAATAACTAAGAGACAATTTCAAATTTTCACCAAATAGATTTTTTTTTTTTTTTTAAAAAGCTAGTAGTTTAGAAACTACATTCAATTTTCTATAGATTCTATTCTTACATATTTTTGAAATAATATAAATAACCTATTCAAATGTTTACGTCAAGTTACCTAACTCTAATTTTTTTGAATTTTTTGCCACTTAAGAGCCTATTTTTTCCATGATGATCCTGCACATACTCATAATAGTAATATATATTAATATGAGAGAGAAACTAAATTTTGATTGGTTTTTTCATGTCAACAATCCAAGGATAACATGTGTCCTTGGGGAGTTATGCTCAAGGTATCATGCCATTTGATTAAAGATATGATAATTCTCCTTTAGGACCTCTTCAATGTACCTGTTGCACACTTAAGGAGACAGATAAATATAGGGAAGAAAATATAGAGAGAGAGAGGGAGATAATGACAAACATACAAATATAAAGGGAGACATATCACCGATCGTGAGGCAGTTCGCACCAGGATCGTGGTTGTGGATTCAAAATATTCAAGATGCATCCAAGAGTGATTCCTGCTAGGCGTGGTGGTGCTAGAGGTTTTAAAGGTGGTAGAAATGCTAGTGGAAAAGATCCATTGGCTACCAAGGGTTTCAGAGCCCTCCAGAGACAAATCATTGCATTGCAGGAACAAATGAGAAGAGGGTTAGACTTGGGAAAGAGAGGAGAAAACAAGGATGAAGAAGAGGTGGAAGATATAGATGTAGAAGAGGAAGAAGAAGCTATTGATCGAGATCAAATGTGGCTGATTAGGGCCATTTCAAAGATCAAAAAAAGACCCAAGATAGAAGTCCCCAGTTATTCTGGAAGTCTAAACCTGAAAGAGTTGATCGATTGGATCAATGAGCTTGAAGAATATTTTGATTATTAAGAAGTAGAGGCCCCAAATCGGGTTAAGTTCGCAAAAACGAAGCTGAAGGGCCATGCCAATATTTGGTGGAAAGAGGTCTAGTTGGAGAGAAATCGAAGAGGAAAAGGAAAGATAAGCAGTTGGGATCGCATCGTGGAGAAACTGAAGAAGTAGTTCATACCAGTAGATTACGAGTTAGATCTGTTGAATAAATTGCAAGGGTTGAAGCAAGGAAGTAGATCTGTGAAAGAATACATAGAAGATTTTCACAAGATGATCATCAGAACAGGCCATGCAGAGGCCAACAAGGAGAAGGTAGCCTGTTACCTTAATGGGTTATGACCGAGCATTCAGGAGGAGCTAAGCATGGTCAGAATGACCACCATTGAGGATGCATACCAATTTTCCCTAAAAGTTGAGGAAAAGCTGAACAAAAGATTTGACAACAAGAAAAAAGGCTGAGGAGGTCAAAGTGGAAGGGGTAGTGGAAGATCTTTTGGGAGACGAAATGAGGATGAAAGGAAAAATAAAGATGTGGGTACTAGTCGAAGCTAGAGGAATGATAAATTCTACCGCCCTCGTGATCAAAACAATGGTGATCAAAGAGGTAGAGGATGAGGAATATCTAGGCCAGGGCCTAGAAGAGGTGGTTTCAGAGGAACTTGTTTCCATTGTGGTGAAGAAGGGCATCGAGCCTATGAATGTCCACAACACCAAGGAAGGACAAAAAGAAGGCTAGAAGGTCGTGGAAGGGTTGCACATACAGATGAGGAGGCGCAGTCCGAGCATTCAGATGATGCAGAAAGGGGAGAAGCCCTAGTTGTTAGAAGAGCCCTGGTGACTGAAGAAAAGGAGCCAAAACAAAGGAAGAATCTATTCTACACAAGGTGTAAGTCTAAAGACAAATGTTGTGAGGTCATTATTGACAGTGGGAGCACTTATAATTTGGTGTCAAAAGAGATGGTTATGAAGTTGAAGCTGAAAAGGGAAAGGCACCCACATCCATATCGGATTGCCTGGTTGCAGAAAGACCACAAAGTTCTGGTCAATGAGCAATGTCTGGTGAAGTTCAAGATCGAAAGCTATTGTGATGAGGTAGTTTGTGATATCATCCCCATGGATGCATGTCACATGTTGTTGGGGAGGCCATGGTAGTTCGATAGGCATGTTGTACATGATGGCCATGCAAACACTTATTCCCTGATGAAGAATGGAGTTTTTCATAAGTTGAAACCCTTGAAGAAGGATGAATTAAAGGTATGCAGTAGTGCTAGAATTTGTTTTATTGATGGAAATAAATTTTTAGAAGGCATGAAGCATGAATGTATGTGTTATGCATTGATTCCAAGAATGGATAAGGAAGATAGTGAGAAGGTGCCAATAGAAGTTTTTGGACTATTGGATGAGTTTTAGGAGATTATTTCTGATAATGTACCTGAGGGTTTACCACCGATGAGGAATATCAATCATCAGATTAACTTGATCCTTGGAGGCAGTTTGCAAAATAAGGTAGGTCATAGAATGACTCCTGCGGAAAATGAGGAGTTGAACAGACAAGTTCAAGATTTGTTGAGAAAGGGTTTGATTCAAGATAGTCTAAGCCCATGTGCAGTACCTGTAGTACTAGGACCAAAGAAGGATGGGGAGTGGAGAATGTGTATAGGCTTTAGAGCTATAAATAAGATAACAATCAAGTACAGATTTCCCTTGCCAAGAATGGATGACTTGATGGACTATTTAAGTGAAGCACAGTACTTCACGAAGATTGATCTGAAGAGCAGATATCACCGGATCCAAATTCAAGAGGGTGATGAATGGAAGACTGCCTTCAAGACCAAGGAGGGCCTGTACGAGTGGTTAGTCATGCCTTTTGGGCTAACCAATGCACTGAGCACATTCATGTGGCTCATGAACGAGGTACTAAAAGAGTTTCTAGGGAATTTTGTCATTGTCTACTTAGATGATATTTTAATATTCAGTAAGTCTCTAGGTGAGCATTTGATGCATATTCATAGAGTCTTTGAAAATTTGAGAGAAGAGAAATTGTTGATTAATCTGAAGAAGTGTAGTTTTGTGAAGGAGTTAGTGTACTTGGGGTTTGTTGTCTCAGCAAAAGTTCTCAAGATGGACCCAGAGAAGGTGAAGGCTATTCTAGAATGGCCTACCCCAAGAATTGCTACTGTGGTGAGATCTTTCCATGGTTTGGCCAGTTTTTACAGGAAGTTCATTAGAAACTTTAGTAGTATTTGTGCACCCCTAACTGAAACAATGAGAGGGGATATAAAAGAGTTCAAGTGGAGTATCGGAGCAGCGAAGAGTTTTGATTTGTTGAAGTAGAAGGTGATAGAGCAACTAGTTTTAGCCCTCCCAGATTTCAATAAGGTGTTTTAGGTGGATTGTGATGCCAGTGGTTGTGCCATTGGAGCAGTGATGAGCCAAGAAGGTAAGCCCATTGCCTATTTTAGTGAAAAGTTAAATGATGCAAAGAGAAAGTACTTTGTGTATGATCAGGAATTTTATGCAATAGTTCAAGCATTAAAGAAATGGAGACATTATCTATTTCCAAAGGAATTTGTTTTGTTACTGATCATCAAGAATTACAGCATCTGAGTAGTCAAGAAAAGTTAAATCAGAGGCATATGAAATAGGTAGAATTTTTGCAGAGTTATACCTTTGTTTTAAAGCATAGGAGTGGCAAGTCAAATAGGGTTGTAGATGCCTTAAGTGGGAGGCAAACATTGTTGACAGAGATGCAGATTGAAGTGGTTGGGTTCAATAAACTCAAGACACTATATCCTGAAGATCTTGATTTTGTGGAGGCTTGGAAAGTTTGCAAGGAGCCTGTTATAGTTGATAGGATGAAGTGGTTGGATTTCATAATCTAGGATGGCATGTTGTTTAAGGGAAGCCAATTGTGTATTCTAAGGAGTTCCATGAGGGAGAACCTGATAAAGGAGAAGCAAAGTGGAGGAATGGCAGGACATTTTGGTCGGGATAAGACCATTGCCATTATCAGTGAGCATTATTATTGGCCTCAATTATTACAAGATGTGAAGAAGTTTGTGTAGAGTTGTAGGGTATGTCAGATGGCTAAAGGAGTGAGCCAAAATATTGGGTTGTATCTGCCCTTACTTGTACCAAAGAGGCCATGGGAGGATATAAGTATGGACTTTGTTCTTGGTTTGCCAAGGACATAGAGAGGGAATGATTTAGTATTTGTGCTAGTTGATAGGTTTTCAAAGATGGCACATTTCATCCCATGCTAGAAGACCCATGATGCATTGCACATTGATGACTTATTTTTCCAGAGAGGTGGTGAGGCTACATGGTTTGCCAAAGAGTATAGTCTCAGATCGTGACACAAAATTTGTTGGATACTTTTGGAGGACCTTGTGGAAAAAGTTGAAGATAGAGTTGAAGTTCGGTTCTTCACACCATCCACAAACTGATGGGAAAACTGAGGTTGTGAATAGAAGTCTGGGTAACCTACTGAGATGCTTGGTAGGAGATAAACCCAAGGGATGGGACTTGATCTTGCCCTAGGTAGAATTTTCTTAGAATAATTCTGTCAACAGAAGCACTGGGAGATCACCATTCTAGATTGTGTATGGAGGTAATCCCAGGACCACTCCAGAATTGAGGAATATGGTCCAAGAGAAGAAGACAATTGCTAAAGCTAAAGATTTTGCAGAGCACATCAAGAATATACATGAGAAGGTCAGTGAACATATTAACAAGATGAATATGTAGTATAAGGCTAAGGCAGATCAGAAGAGGAGGTATAAGGAGTTTCAGATTGGTGATGAAGTGATGGTCCACTTGAGGAAAGAAAGGTTTCTAGTGGGAACCTATAACAAACTGAAGATGAAAAAGTTTGGTCCCTATAAAATTATGAAGAGGCATGAATCAGGGAATGCATATGCGGTAGAGTTGCTAGATGGAGTCAACATTTCCCTTGTGTTCAATATTTCAGCTTTGACAGAGTATCATGAAGGTGGCACAGAGGAAGTACCAACAATAGAACAATGTGGCATTCTAGCACCTACTTCAAAGAAGGAGTAGATTGAAGAAATCCTGGATAGCCGTGTGGGAAGGAGTACCATAAATAAGCAATATGAATAATATTTGGTGAAGTGGAGAGGAAGGCCTGTGGAAGATTCATCTTGGCTGTCTAAGGTAGAGGTTGACCATTTGGGTTTTCCTCAATCATCTGAGACATGATGGGGTCACTTCTCAAATTACCCTAGGTGTTTGATGCAGGAGCATCCAGTGGTGTGAGGGCAATCTTGCATCACCCAAAAAGATGATTTCTATTTTTGTTCCTATTGTTTTCTTTTTGTAGATATTTTTTCATTTTTCAATACCCTTTTCGTCAAATAAGGGTTTCCAACTTTTAGAACATCTTTTCTGCTTATTCTGCTCAACTGCTATTTTTAGCAGGTTTGAATTTGAAGTCGTGGGAAGACAAAAATTTATGGGAAGGTTTTGGATGGAAAAATACATAGTCTGGTGAAAGAATCAGGTCAAGATCATTCACATTTTGAAAGTTATTCAAATTCTAGTTTCTATTTTTTGCCCTAAAAAACCTTCTTAGCTCAGTTTGACGCACTAAACGATCCCAGATGGGCCTGAAAATTTGTGGAAAAACCAAAGTAGATGTCATAGGCCCTACTTTGTGGAAAATCCTATTCTCGATAGCTTTCTGAAAAGGTATTATCGTAGAAGATCCAACAGTCGGATTAAAAGTTATGGCTTCTGGAAGTTGGTGCATATTTTAGAAATGTGCTAATTTTTACTTTGCATTTAAACTTGAATTTTAAATTGTAATTTTGGCACCAAACTGCCAAAACTCATATCTTGAATGTTGTTTTTGGTTCCAAACCAAAAAGGGGCTATTTATGGGCTAGTTTTTTATTTTTGGGTAACTTTTTGGGGAAGAAGTTTGCATGCTGCAAAAGGGGGAATTTGGGTAATTTCTGTAAGTTTGTATTTGCATGTATCTCAGAGCTCAAGGATTTGAGATCCTCTGCATGTAAGAGTTCAATATTTTTGAATAAAATATTATTCTATGAGTGTTATTTTGTGTCTTGGGTTTGCTCCCTCGTCAGTTATGTGTTGGCATTAATTGTTGTCGGGTTTCCCTTTCAACAATTTTAATTTATTAGGCTTGTATGTGTAAAATAGGGCTTATTAAGGCATAAGTACATTTTAATTGAGAGGCCCAAACAAAGTGTGAAAATATAAAGGAGTACATTTTTCTACACTATAAAGCCTAATTGATATAATCAAGAGAAGGTAAAAGATTTTAGTAGAATGTACAATGTAACCTTGACTATATAGGCAACGTAGTGAAGTTGGAAAAGTTGAGTACAATGACCAACTACCCTTCCAATTATGGAACACTTGTTAACTCACATCAAAAGTGTTCTTGTCAGTATCAAGTGACCATGTAAGAGGTGTCTCACAAAGTGAGGAAACATGTCTCAACCACATGAGGTGAGACAAAATTCTAAATAGCCTAAGTAAACTTAATAAAATATTATAGGTCAAAGTAGAATTTGATTACAACTAACTAGTTATCTAATGACACTATTTACACTAACACTAGTCAATGAGCCTTAGAATTTTTTATTGGAAAAAAGTAGTGGAGATAGTATTATGCATCTTTAATCAATAAAATTAGTGTAAAACATCACTGTAAAAGAATATTCAAGTGATCATAATATTTATTTGGCTCATTTTTATGTGTTTGATTGTCAAAATTATATATATTCTAGTTTAAAAGAAAATTTTTGATTAAAAATATCAAATTTGTATCTTGTTGGATATTCTAATGTTGCTAAATGATATAAACTTTGTAATCCTATCACAAAGAAATTGATTGTTATTCAAGATGTGGTTCTAGATGAAGGAGTGTGGTAGTGGCAAGAAAGTGTATAATAAAAGTATTAATAATTATGGTTCCATAGAAATTGTTTAATGTTCCTCCTCTGCCCACAGACTTAAGTGCACTTTCAATCTATAGTAGTAGTACAAATTCAACTTTTCCAAGCTTAAGTTCATCGATTTCTCTTGATAACACAAATCCAAGTTTTCTTATTCCTCGAAGCATTCTTCATCCAATCCCAATGCAAGTTTAGTATCAAGTCCAAGTTCTTCAAGAAAGTTAATAATCTTAATTGAAATTTATGAGAGAAGTATTAATGTGAACAAAGCTATTAATTTTACTATACTTAGTCATGTTAATGTTTAACCATATGTGTATGAAGAAGAATGAGAATGTAACTAGAAAATATAGTTTGATGTTATGAATGAAGAAATGGATCCAATTATCAAAAATATTGTATAAAAATTAGTTCATCTTTCGAAAGGTAAACATGGGTTGATGTCAAATATATTTATAAGGTAAAATATCATGTTGATAGTCCATGAAATTACACAATACAAGATTAGTTTCCGAGAGATTTGCACAAACACCTAGTGAAAATTGAGATTTGCACAAACACTTCGTGAAAATTATTTAGAAACCTTCACTTGAGCCACATAATTTGATACCATAAATATTATCTTGTCAATTATTGCACAATGCAAGTGGATTGCATCTCAAATAGTATGAAATCGACACTTTTTAATGGTTAAATAGGTGCGAAGGTCTATGTGGAGCAACCAACGGCCTATGAAACTCTAGGTTAAGAAATTAGTTTACAAGTCAAAAAAAATCTTTGAGTTGAAGTAGGCCCCTCATGCTTGGTATGCAAGGATTGGTAGATGTTTATAAAATTAGGGATTGAACAAAAGTTATTTAAATCCAACCATTTATGACAAACATGTTGATAGGGAAATTATTATTGTTTATCTTTATGTTGATGATCTTATTTATATAAGTAATAGTAAAACTCTAATAGAAAAAAAAATTAAAAAAATGAAATATGAATTTGAAATGTCATATCTAGGACCAATGCATTTCTTTAATGATGTGGAAGTGCAATAGCAATCAAAATATATATTCATTTCTCAAATGTAATGTGTAGTAGATTTATTAGAGGAGTTTAGAATAAAGACATGAATAATAGTTTCAACTCATTTAGCATTTGGTGAGAAATTGGTTATGAAATATGCAAGTTCCAAGATAAATGTTATTTTATATAAAAACTTGGTTGGGAGCCTCATGTATCTCACAATAACTGGATCCAATATAATGTATGTAATGACTTTAATCTTTTAGTGCATGCAAGATCTACATGAGTCTCATTAGCATGCTACAAAAAATAGTATTACATTATATAGGTGCTACACATATTTTGGCATAAATTAATTTTAATAAAAAATGTCAAGTGGGGGGTTTTATCACTTACATCTAGAATTGTATCTTGGAGTAGTAAGAAAAAAGAAAATATTGGCTATCTCATTATGTTAATTACTATATATTGCTACCACATCCACAGTTGTCAAGCCATATTGATTAGAAAGATCTTTAAAGATCTATACTTGTTCCAAGAGCATACAATAATAGCACAATTGTAATAAGAAAAAAATCCTATATTCATACTATATTGAAACACATAAAAAATCTAATATTATTTTATTTAATATTTAATTTAAAATGAACAAATCGAATTGAAGTTTTATCGTATATCTAAACAAATTGCTAATATCTTCACCAAAACTTTTCTCAATAATATTTTACAAACCAGTCAAACAATCACACTACAGATTATCAAAAAAGAAAAATTAGAACGTTTATTATTGAAGAGTTATTTTTAATTAGCTTGTTTTTTATTTACCTAATTTGTTTTCAAGAGTTCATTTAATTTCTGTTCGACTGCAACAAATAATATGTGTCATGTAAAAGCTCCTTTTAAAGATAAAAGGTTGTTTTAAACCTTGCTGCTACTCTAGAGAGATAAAGAGGGCTATGTATTTTGTTGAAGTCTGTCAATGATTGAAAAATACATTTAACTATTAGAAAAGGTATAATAATCTCAAAAAATCATCAACAAGATCCTTTAAAATCAATTAAAAAAATAAGAAATAACTTTTTAGTACTAAAAATTATAATAGTTTTTTCATACATCATTAGAAAATATCTAAAAATGAGTATCAGCTCAAGATTTATAATTCTATTAAATTTAGATATAATTGTAACAGTGAAAATTGTATATTTATACATTTTCTTCTTGTATTTTTTATTATTATTTATATTAGTTAAAATATAAAAAAAAATTACTTATATACAAATTTAGTTTATATCTAAATTATTATTATTAATTTTTAAAAATGTATTCCTCATGTTTTAGATTTTTAAGTATTATGTGAAATAAAATTTACACGTTGCAAACCTTTACTTAATTATAGATTTAATATCCTCTTTTTAAAATTCAAAATTTAAAAATACTTAAAAATCTTTATTTATTGTATTTAAAGAATTTCTTTATTTATTTGAAAAGGATGGCAACAATCACCAAAAAAAACATATTAGGGTTTGATTGATAATGTATTTATGAGACCACCATAACATAAGTATTAAGAGTATTTATTATAGAACATCATTCTAGGTCCATTAGTGGTATACCTTTGAAGAATAAAACTAATGTAAAGTAGTTATAACAAATTGTTGTGTAATAGTGGAAAAATTCACTGCCAACAATTCATCGTGGCCGAAAATTCACTGAAAGTAATATTTTTAATAAAATCAAAGTTTTTGAAAGACTTGACCATGAATTTTCAACCATGGTGAATTATTGATGAATTATTGATGGTGAGTTTTCCATTAATCATTGCTGATGATAAATTTGCTGATAATCATCACCTGCACTACATTTTCAAAGATGTCAGATAAGAACATGGCTATCAATGTTAATGTGCAAAACATGTTGGCGGGGAGTTCTGTTCTCACCATTAGCTCTCGTGAAGGAAAGAGGCAGAGGAATTTTTAGAAAAAATAATTAAAGCTTAAAAAAAATATCTTTAACATAGAGCTACTGCTCATTAATTTCTATATGCTCACATTTGCCTTATCTTTCAAAGTAAAAATACATATACCAATATAGGTAAAAGTTAAACGTCACCTAAAAAACATTCATGGAAGGGAGGGCATGAAATAAAATTTATTACAAATTACCTAACTAAATTTTATTGAACAAAACATATTAAATAAAGTGTCCTTTACTTTAATATTAAAACTTAAATATCAATTTTCTATATTAAAAAATATCATTTGGTGGTGTAGATGAGGCACGATACTATAGGGGTCTCTAGACGGTGGCAAGTAGGAAGACATTAGTAGCTGGAGGTGACGGCAGCAGTTGGGTTTACATTCCAACACTCCCCCTTAAACATAACTGCACTGTCCACCATGCCCAATCTGTTGGGTTTACATTCCAACACTCTCCCTTAAACATAACTGCACTGTCCACCATGCCCAATTTGTTTCTTTTAAAAATGAAATTATCTCTTCCCAATACCTTTGTGAAAATATCTGCACTTTGCTCTTTTGATTTACAAAACTCTAAAAATATGTCACCATTGTTAATTATTCCTTGATAAAGTGATACCTAGTATGAATATGAATATGTCACCATTGTTAATTAATTCCCTAATAAAGTGATACCTGGTATGAATATGCTTGCTTCTCTTATGGAAGACTGGATTTTTTGAGAGAGCTATGGCTAAATTGTTATCACAGTAAATTTTTGTTGCCTTGATTTGTTCATTTTGCAATTCTTTCAAAATTCTCTGGACTGCCTGGCATGCTGCACTTGTGGATGCCATGTATTCTGCTTCAGCTGATGAAAGACAAACTATTGGCTGCTTCTTTGAAGACCATGAGACAACTCTAGTCCAAAAATTAAATACATAATCAGACGTGCTTTTTTCTATCATCAATGTTGCCAGCACAGTCACTGTTTTTGTATCCTATGAGTTTGAACTCAAGTTCAACCTTAAAATTCTCTTCCCAGCTTTCCAATGGCTATCTTTTGGTGTTTTCATAAACCTAGAAATCAAACTTACTCCATACATAATGTCTGGCCTTGTGGTTGTGAGATACATGAGACTTCCAGCAAGCCTCTTAAACAAAGTTGGATTAACATTAGACCCTCTATCATCCTTGCTTAGTTTCGGACCTATCACTGTAGGTGTTGGTGCTGGTTTGCACTTCATCATATTAAATCTTTTCAAAATGTCATTTTCATATTTTGACTGTGAAATAAAAATACCATTTTCATTTTGATTTACTTCAATGCCCAAAATATACTTCATCAGACCTAAGTCTATCATTTCAAATTCTTTCTTCATGTCTGCCTTGAACAGATCAATTGAAAAAATTCCAATGAAGATTAAATCATCAACATATAAGCATATTATTAGTATTTCACCTTCTTCATTCATTTTTGTATACAATGTGGGTTCACTGCTACATCTATTAAATCCATTCAGCAAAAGATAACTGTCTATTCTACTATACCAAGCTCTTGGGGCTTGCTTCAATCCATACAGTGCCTTTTTTAATTTGTAAACTTTGTCTTCTTGACCCAGAATATCATACCCAGGTGGCTGATCCACATAAACTTCTTCTTCTAAATAACCATTTAAAAAAGCTAGCTTTACATCCATTTGAGATATAGACCACTTATTTTGAGTTGTTAATGCTAAAATAATCCTTATAGTATCCAATTGTGCTATAGGTGCAAATGTCTCATTGTAATCAATTCCAGACTGTTGTGAATAGTCCTTTACAACCAATCTTGCTTTAAGCTTCTGAACTTCATCTCTTTCATTCAATTTGGTTTTATAAACCCATTTCACTCCAATGACATCTTTGTATTTTGGAAGACTGACTAGATCCCATATCTGATTCTTTTCAATTGCTTCAATCTCTTCATCCATAGCACTTACCCATTTATCATCTTTGACTGCATCTTCAAAATGAACTAGATCTTCTATTTGAGCATAAAATGTAGAAAGAGAAATCTTATCTGAATTATTCTCACCTTCATTTTGCTCATATATATCTCTTATGCTTCTAATTTTCTATCTTCTCAGACTCACTAATGTAGGATTTGACATATCACTTGAACTTGTGGAATGTGGACTCGATGGTCCTGCTGTAGATGGTGTTTGTTGTCCTCTTGTTGGACTACTTCCATGAATGCAATAGGCTATTCTTACAGTCGATGCTGGTGTCACTTGTGGACTACTTTGTTGAGCTTGAATGGGAGTGGAAGGAGTCACAATAGTTGGAATATTAGTTGATGCTGAAACTTCATTCTCCTCTTGAGATATACTAGCTCAAATATTGACTATCTTCTCTATGCTTCCATCCCATGCTTCATCTTCTACAAATTGTACATCTCTGCTAATTATAACTTTCTTTGTTATTGGATTATAGAGCATATAAGCTTTGGATTCTTCACTGTATCCAACAAATATACATTTTTCTCCTTTGTTATCTAGCTTCCTTCTCAATTCATCAGGCACATGTGCATATGCTACACATCCAAATACTCTCATGTGAGTAACACTATGTTTTCTTCCTGTCCATGCTTCTTCAGGTACCATATTCATGACACTTTTTGTTGGACACCTATTCATTATATAGGCTGCACAAGATATTGCTTCTTCCCAATATTCATTTGACAAATGTTTGCTTTCAACATGCTTCTACATTTCCATGATTGTTCTATTTCAGCTACTCCATTTTGCTATGGTGTGTATCTAGTTGTGAACTGCTTGTGAATTCCATGATCTTTTCAACAATTTAAAAATTCTCTTGAAATATATTCACCACCTATATATATTCTCAACACTTTGATATAATAACCACTTTGTTTTTCAACCAAATTCTTGAATTGACGAAATAGATCAAACACTTCATTTTTTTGCTTTAGAAAATAGACCCATGTTTTTCTTGAATAAGCATCAATGAATGTCAGAAAATAAAAAATACCACCTATTGAAGGTGTTTGCATAGGTCCACATAAATCTAAATGTATAATTTCCAAAGGGGCTTTTGCTCTAGTTGACTTTCCTGCTAAAAATTAGTCTCTATTGTTTTCCTAAAATGTACCCTTCACATACTCTTTCTGGTTTTTCTATTAAAGGTAGTCCCTTGACCATGCCTTTCCTATGAAGTAAATTTAAACCTCCAAAGTTGAGATGCCCAAATCTTAGGTGCCATAACCAATTTTCATCTTTTATCTCAGTTTGAAAGATAGTATGCACTACTATTGTAGTTTCTTCTCTACCTAATTATGAATTCATTAAGTTTTGTACTTGAGCATAATTTATATTCAAATCTGGCCTTATCTTTAAGGGAAACATTCTATTGTTTGTCATTCTGACTTTTGCAATAAGCTAGTTGCTTGGGTATTTGTCTAAAATTGTGCACAAACCATTATTGAAGGTTACTCTATACCTTTTTTGAACCAGTTGCCCTACACTCATTAAGTTATGTTTCAGACCAGGCACAAAATACACATCTGAAATATATTTTTTCTCCCCCTACTTAGTTAGAATATTGACATCTCCTTTTCCCTTGACTGACACTTTGTTGTCATTACCCAATGTAACACCAGACTTTACATTCTCATCTAAACTTGAAAAATATTTATAGATTCCCTATCATATGATTGCTATAGTCTGAATCTAAAAACCATACATCTTTTTCATTTGCTTGAGCAACATTACAAGCTAAAAACATTGTGCTCTTATCTGAATTCTAATTTTGACCTTCTCTTGAAAATTTTGTATTTTGTCTATTATTATCATACTGCATCTTTCTACACTCATTCATATAATGCCCATATTTTTTACAGTAGTGACATTGGACATGAGATTTATCATACCTTTGATTTTGTGACTGATTCTATGTTGGGTTTTGGCTTGAGCCTTGATTACTGCTTCTTCCACTTGAGCTTGATAGACTGTATCTTTCACCTCTATATGAGTTTCTTCCTCTTCCTCTTCCTTGACTGAGTGAAGCCTGAGTTTTGAAAGCATGCTCCAGTGATGTATCTACTGACCTCTTTAGCCTGTGTTCATGAGAAATTAGAGATGCATACAACTCATCAAATGAGAAATATGAGAGATTCTTTGTCTCCTCTATAGCAACTACAAATGATAGAAATTTTGTGGGAAAACTCCTTAAAATATTTTTAATAATTCTGGTATCTTCCAGATTCTCTCCATGAGACCTAATTTGATTAACCACCCCAATGACTTGGGTGTAGAATGAATCTACAGATTCATTTTCCTTCATACATATTGTTTCAAAATCTCTTCTCAGCATTTGTAGCTTTGTTGTTTTAACCATTTCCATGCCTTGATAGGCTGCTTGAAGTATGTCCCATGCTTGTTTGGACTTTGTTGCTGCTGAAATCCTTAGAAAAATGCTCTCATGTACAGCTTGAAATAGATAAAGTAAAGCCTTTGAGTCTTTCTTCCTTATGTCTTTTAATAAGTCTTTCTCTACTTGTGTTAAAGAATTGTATGCTACTGCATCTACTGGCTCTGAAAATCTATTCTCAACTAAATCCCATATATCTTGTGAGCTAAATAGTGCTTTCATGGTAATTGACCAATACTCATAATTCTTCCCATTAAACTATGGAATTTGTGGGTTTGTCAAGCTTGTGCTTGCTCCCATTTTTGAAATTTACCCAGATAATCTGCTTTGATAAAATTGGCTCTGATAATCAAACTTTCTCTGATACCACATGAAAGAAAGAGGCAGAGGAATTTTCACAGAAAATAATTAAAGCTTAAAAAAAATATCTTTAACACAGAGTTGCTGCTCATTAATTTATGTATGCTCACATTCGCCTTATCTTTCAAAGTAAAAATACATATACCAATATAGGTAAAAGTTAAAAGTCTTGAGAAAAAAATTCATGGAAGGGAGGGCATGAAATAAAATTTATTACAAATTACCTAACTAAATTTTCCCTAACAAAATGTATTAAATAAAGTGTCCTTTACTTTAATATTAAAACTTAAATATCAATTTTCCATATTACGAAATATTCTTTGGTAGAGGCAGCTTGGTAAATGGTTCCCCACAGTATCGCAATGGGTAACAACCCATATTGCAATATCGCGAGCAATAGTTTGTTGACTGGGGGTTAACAGCTAGCGGTGTAGATGAGGCACGATACTGCGGGAGTCTCTGGACAGTGGCAGGTAGGAGGATGGTAGCAGCTGGAGGTGACGACAGTAGTTGGGTTTATATTCCAACATCTCCTTCAAAATTGTTTTTTTTTTCATAAATCAATCAAAAGTATTAACAAGCACTACGGTTGTTCATTCATATTGAAGTAAATCCAGTAGAAACCAATCTACGACCATCCTATCTACCCGTGAGAGCTAGTCTTATCATATTATTTTTAATGCTTAGAAGGACGATGCCATTTAGGATCTGGTAGATTCAAATTCATGACAACTTTTATACAGATCTCTCAAAAGCCCACTCTATCTTTTAAGCTGGGAATAAAACCTAGTCATGAGAAAAAAGGCAAAGCCTTGTAGGTCTCTAGACATTCATAACTAGTCTCAGGAAGAGGTATGTGGGCACTACTGTTCTATTTTTCATTCAACTCTGGAATCTCCTCTCCAATCAACAACTTCTCTAAATGTAGTGAAAGTGCATTCAGAAAATGAAGGGAATTCTAACCAAATGCAAGGGCCTCCAATTAAAGAGATCAGATTTAGCTGACCCAGAAAGAGTGATCGATAGCAGGTTAAATCATATTTCATGCTTAGCTAATTCAAATAATCTTTGTGTACATTTTTGTGTTCTGCTTCTCTAATCTTATACAAAAGTAAATGGTGGTACTTTACAGAATTAGGGTTTTCTTAAAAAATAAATGCTTAGTTCTGTATTAATTGATGAATATGAAGATGGAGTGGAGAACGTTAAGGAAGATACCAAACATACATAGATCCATTAGGGATCATCTGAGAATAGCAAGAATGAAAAAGTATCCCATATTGCTAGTGAGAATTGCTCTATTTAAGACTTGATTTTGTATGCTGGACAAGGATTTGATATAAATATTTGATTAGAAATGTTTTCAATTTATAATAGAACTTAAGCTATCAGTTAAAAGTTTATTTGTTCATTAGGACCGAGTCTATAACTCTGAGGCCATGTCTTGAATGCCACCTCATTGAGACATGGCAGATAAAGTGAGGTTTGGACTTCCTATCATTATCTGTGTCTTTCAATGGTTCAATCATTTTAATATATCATTGTCTGTGTTTTTCAATGGCTGATCTTATTAAAATAATTTAATAAGTAATTTTATGATCTTTCTTCATTACTGATCAAACACTATCATTTCATGGTCAGTCTTTATTATTGATCAAATATAATATCTGACTTTGACATTTTAGTTACCTCTATGTGAGATATAATTGCACAATTCATTTTATAGAATTTTATATAATAATATATATCTAGACTTCAACAAAATAAATAGCCCTCTTTATCTCCCAATAGTAGTAGCAAGGTTTAAAGAGCTTTTTATCTTTAAAGGATATTTTACTTGACATATATTTTTTTAATAAAAAGGGGTAAAAATTTTAATGAATAACAGAAACCAGAAGTACAATCAAGCCAAGGGAAAAATCCCAAAAAGAACTGAAGGCACCATCAAAATCAAGAACAAAATCATTCAACACCCCTAATATCCTTAGCAAGAACCCTCTCCAAATCTGAGCTAAGCTCCGAAGGAATCTAAGCCCAATCATCAATTTGCCAGTCCACAAGCCTCTCTGAAGCCCACTTAGCCAAACAATCAACCGTCCTATTCCATTCACGTGGAATATGGACAAAAGACACACTCTCCATGAGAATACCAATCTGTAAGATCTGCTGAACCAGAACTACCAATTGCCAATTCACATCCAACCTCCTCTCCTGATTGAGTAAGTTAATCAGAACCTGTGAATCAGATTCACAAATAACCCTATGCCAACCTAGCTCATAGGCCTTCCTCAAGGCATAAAGAATTGCCATACCTTCCATAAAATTGATAGTTTGTGTCCCCATATGCATGGAAAATAGGAACACCACTGCTCCAGAATAATCCCTACCAACCCCTCCAACTCCAGCTAGGCAAGGATTGCCCCTAGAGGAGCCATCAGTATTAACCTTCAAGGTTCCCATGGGGGAGGCAACCAGGACCCCTGACGCTGGACCCGCTGCCTCACCCAACCACCTTTCTGACCACAAGTCATCAGAAGGGAAAAAACTAGGATACCCAATTGGGCCACGACCTTCGTATCTTTCTTCTCCAATGGCAACTCCACTTCCCCTTTGGCATGGATAGTCTCCTGAATCATCCCAAGAATTCAGAACCACACCTGCTGAACCTGCAACATTTCTCCATAGAAAATCCTCCTATTCCTTTCAAGCCAAATCTGCCACAACAAAAAAATTGGGCCTGCCAGCCATGTATCCTACAAAAAAGATGCCCTCGAGAGAGGCCTTCCCAAGCTAGACCAGAACTCAACTAAGGAGGAAGCATGAACACAGGGATTTCCCAAAACACTCCACCAAAAATACCAGAGCTGCAAGGAGAAAGGGCATCAAAATAAAAGGTGTGAAGAGTCCTCCTCCCCTTTCCCACACATCACACAAATAGACGAGCCCTGAAATCTGTGCAACTGAATCTTGTCCCAAGTCATACATTTGTTCCAAGCCAAGATCCAAGAAAAATAATTACACTTCGGCCAAGAAAACTTATTCCAAACCTTTTTCCACCAAGAAACTTCCTCCCCCTCAAACCTCTGAGATAATAATCTCTGATATCCAGATGCAACCGTGTAGTGCCTCTTTGGATTAGAAGACCAAGCAAGGATATCCCTATCCCTTAAAGGATTACACTGTCTACCCAAGAGAATACCATCCAGAATCCTACAATCCTCCTCCATACCCATAATCGGCCACTCCTCAGGAGTCAACCACCTAGCACTCACAAGTTGACCCTGGAACGAAATCACCTTAAAATCACTAACCCTCGACCAGCCAGCATTCTCAAAACTCCTACTCAAATTCATCAATTCAGGGAACTGAGAGAGAATGGGAGGGTGCCCATCCCAAGAATCATACCAGAATTGAACCTCCGTCCCCCTCCGAAAAATCCAAAATAAACCTTCCTTGACAAGCGCAACTCCCTTCTTAAGGGTAGCCCAAACAGCTGAACCCTTTCCCAACAAGGGATAGCGAGGAATTTCCTCCCCAGGAATACCCTGAAAGTACTTATAGGAAAGAATTTGATCCCAAATCCTATCCTTTTCTGTGCACAATCTCCAATAAAGCTTCACTGCCAGCACCATCCCAACTAGAGAGGAATGCCTCAACCCCAAACCACCAAGCTGCTTAGGACAACACACTATATCCCTCTTGACCAAACTCCACTTGGATGACAACACACTGCCAGCCCATAAAAACTATCTTGCCAAAGAATCCAACTCTGTAACAAAACCCATCGAAGCCACCTGAAGCATACACCGATAAATAGGGAGAGCCAAGACCACAGACTTCAGCAACTGAACCTGCCCAGCAAAGGACAACCAACGATTGGTCCAATGAGTAACCTTAAAATGAAATTTATCCAGAATAGGTTGCCATGACTCCCTCAATAGTCTGCCCACCATGACCGGGACCCCCAGGTAAGAAAGAGGAAGAGTCCCAATCTGAAATTGAAGAATTTGAGCAATTCACCTTTGAATAGGATTCAAAGTATTAAAGAAATAAATGGAAGACTTATCTTCATTGATTGATTGCCCTGAAGCCTCAAGATACAAATCTAACACCCTACGAATATTAGTAGCCTACCTAATAGTAGCTACCCCCATCAAGGCAGTATCATCCACAAAATGTAGGTGGGACAAAGGAGGTAAATTCTCGCCCCACCGCCACCCCTGAATAAGCCCCAACTCCACTTGTCGCCTTAGAAGACACCCTAATCCTTCCACAAGTAGAATAAAAAGGTAAGGGGAAAGAGGATCACCTTTCCTTATCCCACGAGAGGCCTCAAACAACCCTGAGTGCTCCCCATTAGTTAACACAGAAAAGGACACAAACGTGATGCAACTCATGAGCTATTGAATCCAGTCATCACCAAAACCAAAAGTAGCAAGGACCTTCTAAAGAAAAGACCAGTGGACTCTGTCATACACCTTTGCCATATCTAGTTTGATAAACATAGCCTTATCTATAGATTTAGCCATAGAATGGATGGTCTTAGTAGCCAAAACAATACCATCCAGAATCTGCCTGCCCTCCACAAAACCACTTTGCTCTTCAAAGATGAGTAACGGCAACCACTTCTTCAACCTATTAGTAATTAGCTTTGAAATAATTTTATACACCACATTACACAATGATATAGGCCAAAAACGGCTCAACCTACCTGCTCCATCACACTTAGGAATCAGTGCCAAAAAAGTGGAATTCAGAGCCTTTAACATTTGCTTATTCCACTGCGATTCCTTGACAACCTCCAATAAATCCAACTTGATGATCTCCCAAAACTCATGGAAGAATTAAATTGGGAAACCATCAGGGCCAGGAGCTTTTCCTTTCTTCATCTGAAACACTGTCTCTTCTAATTCTTCAAGGGTGATCTCCCCCATAAGATCCTCTCTCATCTACCAAGACACCAAATGGGGAACGCAAGAGAGGACTTGAGCCTCCCCCACCAAGTTCCCCTGAAAAACCTCTCTAAAGAGGGAAGAAAAGTAATGGATAGCCTCATCAGAGATACTCTGAAAAGAAATTAGGTGCTCACCCCTATCAGAAATCGAAACAGGAATAAAATTACCATGCCTCTGCGCCTTCACAGAATTAAAGAAGAAAGCATAATTTTTATCCTTCTCCTAAAGCCATTCAATCAAAGCTTTCTTTTCAAAATATCTCGTCCTACAATTCCCATTCCTCTAAAGCTTTCAAATCCCTAGATTCCTCCTACATTAAAGACTTAGACACCCCCTTCTCCCTCATCGGCCTCGTAATACCATCTAGCTTATCTTGTGCATCAGACTTGGCCTTAAAAATATTCCCAAAACATTGCTTATTCCAACGCTTGAGTTTATACTTAACAAACTGAAGAAGCTTAGTCAAAACATACATAGCCATACTGAAGGACGTTTTCCCTCCTACCACCACTGAGCAACATAATCGTGGAGTTTCGGATCCTGCAACCACATGAGCTGGAATTTGAAAGAGGGCTTGTGGGGCCACCCAGCCATGCTGATAGTAAACTTAATGGGCCAATGGTCTAAACTCCTCCAGTCCAAAATCTCTAAGCTAGTAACCCACCTATCACCCACCCAAAAGCAAGAAACCAAAAATTGATCCAGCCACTCAACAATGCAATTTTCTCTTGAGCATCGATTGTTCCAGGTAAAGAGTCCATTACCGGGCCTGGTATCAATTAGATTCAAAGAAGAAATATTATCCTAAAAAATGAAAGCAAAAGCCTCCAACCTCATGGTACCACCCCGCTTCTCAGCAATCTCAGTGATAGAATTGAAGTCACCCTCAATAATCCATGACAGGTAAGGATTCATACTTCGAACATACCGAATATCAAACCACAAAAGTTGCTTGGCCTACAAATCCACATGCACATAAATGTTGGAAAAAAGAGCCACTTCCCTAGATTCATAACAAGAGGCTACCATAGAAATAGAGGACTTGGAGGAGACCCACCACAAGGGGAAAATCTTCCAGGGGTTCCATAAGCAAGCCATCCCACCCGAGGAACCCAGAGCACCAATACACTGGCAATCACCACTCATCCATAGCTTGGGCATAATACCCATCATACCATCCACAGTAAGCTTGGTCTCCTGTAAAAAAAGAATATTAGGAGACTGACATCTAATCAAATTTTGAACAGATTTTTGTCTAGGGACACTATTCAAGCCCCTAACATTCCATGATAGAATAATCATTTCAAAGGGCTTGAGAAGTGAGAATTTAGAGTCTTAACTGACCCCGATTCCACCAAATTTTCCCCTATCATCTTAATCTTCTCCAAGTCCTTCTTCCTGCCCAGCTTAGATCCTTTCTCTACCCCTACTTTCTTAAGATCTTTTTGTAAGATGCCTAAATGAAGAGATGACTTACTACTTTTTCCCCCCACCGACCCAGATCTCTGCTTAGGGAGAGACACAGCCTCGCAGTCTTTCACCACCACCCTTCCTGATTCTTTTTGAACCTCCAACTTTAAGTCTGAATCCAACTACCAGGTTCCAACCACCTGAGGAGTAGGGGAGGCCTCGAGGCAGATTCCCCCTTGACCAAAACCACCCCCCACCAACTCAGAACCTTGAACATTCGAACCACCCACCACCTGAAGGTTTGTCTGCTCCAACTCCACTAGCTACCCTTGCTGCTCATAATCCAAACTACCCTGATCCAAATCAACCAAACCCGGATTCACTTCCTGCTGGCTAAGACCTTCTAGCACCTCGAATTTCTTCAAAGAATCCTCATCCTGCCGCTCCTTCAAAGACCTTTTATGCCCCTTATTCCTATTCTGAACTCTAACAAGAATAAAGCCATCCTCCCTGAAACCACAGTCCAGAATAGGACCCTTACCCTTATCCAACCCTAAAGAATTCTTAGGAGGCTGTGAAGAATTAGTCTCCAAAGGCTTGGCCCTTAGACATCTACACAGTAAGTGGCCATACTCATGACACAACCGACATCTAAAGGGTAAGGTCCCATAATCAAGTTGTTGAACCCATGAGTAAGAACCTGTACTCACTTCTAGAGAATCTGGCAAAGGTTTACTTAAATTAATTTCCACACAGAATCGAGCAAATGTCATTACCTTTTTGAATTGCGTCTGTTGCAATGAACCAACGGGTTTACCAAGCATTGAAGCAAGTAGATGCAGAACATCTTCACGCTAGCACTCGACTGGTAGCCTTGGCAATCTAACCCAAACTAGAACTCGACTAGGAATCTCCTCGGCTGGATTGAATCCCACATGCCATGGCTTGATAAACAAGCCCACTTGGTTTTAAAAATAAGGGCCTCCTTCAAAAACCTTGATCATATCTGCCATGCAATCAAACATGACCATGAAATAGTTATTGGCTAGGAGCCGAATCTCCATCTCACCTATTGGCATCCAAGTCCTCCTGGCCCAGGACTCCAAAAATTGCAACGAAAATTTCAAACCCAAAAATTTGCAGTATAATGAGTGTTGTGAGTAGTACTCAATATCTTCAGTGAGCATCTCCATTAGGATCACCACATTCGGTCTCTCTTTACACCTTTCAAGGAAACTGTTAATCTTGGGAACACAAAACCCTCCTGACGAACCAACCTCATTCTTCTCCAAATTCTAAGAAAATAAAATATTATCATGAAGACGAGCCCCCGAAGACAAGGGGTTCGAGCCAAGAGTGGAATGGAAATCCAACTTAGGTCCCTCCCCCGAAGGCTCCCCAAACTCTATTGAGGAAAGGAAGACGCACAACCCAAACCAACACCCTTCAACAAAAAGCACACCAATGACCACCTGGCAAAACCCCACACCAAACTAGCTCCAACACCCTGACAAAGCACCACACCCCACACCAAACCCCACCTTCCACCAAGAAAAACTGTCACCCCACACAAGCACACCCAAACTAGAAGGATGTAACCCCCACAAGCCCAAACCACAGCCAAATGCCTGGCCACACACACCAAACACTAGAGAAAAGGAAAGGAGGTCGGCCATGGGCAAAAAGAGACCCCCAGCCACCGAATTCCCCCCAAACCCACCCACCAAAACACCTAGCAGAAATGCCCCCCAGCACACAGTCAACAACCCTCCCCACTCCACGCAAAGATAGAAAAAAGTAGGAAAAGAGCTAGGGCGCGGATGCCCTAGCTCTGCAAACGAGAAACAACATCGCAGTCATTTTCCATCTAATATATTACATCATAGTTCTGAATCTTATGCCACCTCTTGAACCCTTTACATGACATATATTATCTACTGCAGCCAAACAAAAATTAAATAAACTGTTGAAAACAAATTAGTTAATTAAAAACAAACTAACTAAAAAAGAAAAGTTGTCAATTACTACTTTTCAATAATAACGCTTCAATTTTTTTTCCTCAATAATCAGTTGTGTGGTTGTTTGACTGGTTTGTAAAATATTATTGAGAAAATTTTTGGTGAAGATATTAGCAATTTGTTTAGATATAGGACAAAACTTCAATTCTATTTGTTCATTTTGAATTAATTATTAAATAAAGTAATATTGGATTTTTATGTGTTTCAATCTACTACAAATTGCATTTGAAAAATGAATGTATCTTTTGATTGCTATTGCACTTCCACATTAATAAAGTAATGCATTGGTCCTAGATATGACATTTTCAAATGTATATAAATAAGATCATCAACATAAAGATAAACAATTACAATGTCCTTATCAACATGTTTGTCATACATGGTTGGATTTGAATAACTTTTTTTGAATCCACCAATCCTTGCATACCAAGCATGAGGGGCCTACTTCAACTCAAATATTTTTTTCAACTTTTAAACTAAATATTTTTACCTAGATTTTTATAGGCCATCAGTTGCCTATTTAACCATTGAAAAATATCAATTTCATACTATTTGACATGCAATCCACTTGCATTGTACAGTAATTGACAATATTATATTTATGGTATCAAATTATGTGGCTGAAGTGAAGGTTTCTAAATAATTTGCACTAGCTGTTTTTGCAAATCTCTTGGAAACTAATCTTATATTGTGTAATTTCATAGATCTATCAACATGATATTTTACCTTATAAATATATTTTACATCAAACACATGTTTACCTAAGGATGAACTAATTTCCTTATAGTATTTTTGATAATTGGATTAATTTCTTCATTCATAACATCAATCTATATTTTCTAGTTCAATTCTTCTTCATACACATATGGTTCAACATTAACTTGACTAAGTAAAGTAAAATTAATAGCTTGGTTCACATTAGTACTTCTCTCATAAACTTCAATTAAGATTATTAACTTTCTTGAAGAACTTGGACTTGATACTAGACTTGCACTAGGATTGGATGAAGAACACTTTGAGGAAGAAGAAAAATTAGATTTGTGTTATCAATAGAAATTGATGGACTTAAGCTAGGAAAAATTGAATTTGCACTACTACTATAGCTTGAAATTGCACTTAAGTTTGTGGGGAGAGGAGGAACATTACCATTTCTATGGAACTATAATTATTAATATTTTTATTATATACTTTCTTGCCACTACCACACTCCTTCATCTAGAACCACATCTTGACCAAAAATCAATTTCTTTGTGACTAGATTACAAAATTTATACCATTTAGCAACATTAGAATATCCCACAAGATACAAAGTTGAGATTTTTAATCAAACTTTTTTAAAAAAAAATTACAATATATTTATAGTTTTGACAACCAAACACATAAAAAATGAGCCAAATAAAAATTATGATCACTTCAAGCTTCCTTTAGAGTGATGTTTTCGACCCATATTATTGATTCAATATGTAGGCTACTATCTCCACTACCTTTTCCCAATAAAAAATTCTAATGTTCATTGACTAGTGTTAGTGTAAATAGTGTCATTAGATAACTAGTTAGTTGTAATCACATTCTAGTTTTACCTATTACATTTTCTTAAGTTAAGCTATTTAGATTTTTATCTCACCTCATATGGTTGAGACATGTGTCCTCACTTTGTGAGACACCTCTTGTATGGTCACTTACCACTCAGAAGAACACTTGTCATGTGAGTTAACAAGTGTTCCATCATTGGAGGGGTAGTCAATCATTGTGCTTGACTTTCCCAACTTCACCACCTTTCCTATATAAGCAAGGTTACATTGTACATTCTACTAAAATATTTTACCATCTCTTGATCTAATATCAATTAGGCTTATCTATGTGCATATTTTTTTTTGAAGTCTCTTAGATTTTTCTTTATAATTTTGGAAATCATAACATGATATCAAAGCCATGCAAGAAAAAATATTCTCAAAATACTGCACTTATCCTAATCAATAGTTCTTTTTCTTTGGAAGATTTCATTTTAGTTTGTAGGTTATTTGAGGGTTTCGTGAAATTTTCTTATGGATTTGTTTATATATCTTAATCAAGATTCATGTCCACTCTAATCATCTGCGCCAGTCCACTTCTAAGGAAATATAATATCCTTTGCACACTATAAGATTTAGCTATGTGAATGATGGCTTGGTTTCTAAGATGATCACACTTTCTATTCATTTTGAGTTGTGGGGATCCTTGGCATTAAAAGATCTAAATCGAAAGCTCTTACACTACACTAACACTAAAACTAAAACAATATCAAAATCATCAATAGAAAATAAGAAGACCGTAATATTATTCAACTATATATGTAAATTTGTTACATTAATCTCTATATATAAGAGATTTAGACAATAACTAAAAAATTAAAAAAACTCAATAAATAGGAAGATTGAAAAAACAAAGCTAAATAAAGAAAGATGTCAAAGCATCAAGTAGGTTTTAAAGCAAATGACTAAATCAAAAATACTTTGAGCTAATCCATTGATCACACTAATCTCCCCTAGATGGGAAACAAGATGAGGCCCAACTATTTTATCAAGGAAATAAAACAGGTGGTAGGTGGAGTCGTGGTAAATATATCACCAACTTACTCAGATGTAGAGAAAAACTACAATTCCACTATTTCATCTTGAACCAAGTCACATATAAAATAATGTCTAACTTAAATGTACTTTGATCTAGCATGAAACATAGGATTTTTGGTCATTGCAATGGTACTATTTTGATGAACTTGGAGAAATTGGTGAGCTTGGGCTTGAACTTCCACTTGATCTTTTGGGGAGAGGAAGAACTTGATCATCTTCAATACTCATAATTAGTGGTGTAGTTTGTTGAACTTCATTTTTCCATTACCATACTCCCCCTTCATTGAAAACCATGTTTGTCCACTAACAATCCATTGTTTTGTGTCAGAGTTGTAAAATCTATATCCTTTAGTTACATCTAAGTATCCAATGAATATACAAAGTTGGTATTTTGCATCCAACTTCTTCAACTTTTGAACTAGAACATTGTACAGAAGGGGGATTCACTACACCTAGGTCTCTAGGAAACCAAATATCCTATAGGGAGTGAACTTCCCTAAACTACCTCAAACTACCTAATAAGTTGCAAAGGAAGGGAAAACCAAATTCTATTTTCTTTATGCTTTATCACAAAAGTTTTCTAGACATGGGTGAGTAGACTAAAGAGGTCTTAGACTACAGACTGATTAGCTCTTTTCCAGAGCACAAAATTGTATGAGTTGTACTTAAACACACCACACTGGAGTCTCAGACGCACATCGGCGTCTCATTCGAATAGAGGGTTGAGTCTATAGAGTGAAACACATCAGATTTTCTAACAAACCAAGAGTTCGGGCTTGGCAATTTAATAGAAACATGTGGAAATGTAGAAAACAAGAAGAAGAATACTTTAACTTATAAACTATTTTAATTTGATGAAAGGAAAAGGAAGAAAGACGAAGAATATTCCTCCATCAGTGAACATTGGAGGCATTATGGTTTTTTTGCCACCTAGAAAAAGTAATGTCCTTCAAACTTTGACTACCCAAGAACAAACTTTTAAATCAAAATTAGCTATTTTGAACTTCATTCCTTCATTTTATCAACACATTCTCACTCTCCCTAGCTTCTACCACTTCACTCTCTTGCTCTCTTCACTTCACTTCTACACCATTTTGTTTCTCTATCATTGTAGGTTTCCAAAGCTCTACTGCATAGGCATGGCAGTTTTGTTCTTCTCCTTCCTCTCAAACCTTTGTGAGCTCACTGAAAGGGGGGGTAATATTGGTTTATTTACTTATTTGCATTATCTTACTTGTAACTTGTAGCATATAGGTTTTCTTTCTAGTCTACTATCTTGTGTCTATTCTCTCTATTCCTTTATCACTTTTCTACATCATGTGGTCTATCAGTTGTCCATGGAGGTGGAAACATCAATTTACGAGGGTTTGACTAAGGAAAACCTCAAAACATAGTCACAATATTTTTTTATTACTATGTGTGTAGGTGCAATTTGATCATGACGAGCTTGTTAGAGAACTAGACCTTCAGTCAATTGGCATTCTTCTTCTTTCCTCCTCATCATTTCATCATTCAAATAGTTTATAAGTTAAAGTATTCTTCTTGGTTTTTTTTGCATTTCCATGTGTTTTTGTTGAATTGTCAAACCTAAACTCTAGGTTTGTCAACAAATCTAATGTGTTTCACTCTATAGACTCAACTCTCCATTTGAATGAGATGAAAACGTGTGTCTGAGGCTCCAGTGTGGTGTGTTGAAGTCTGACTCATGCATTGTATTCCTCTAGCAAAGAGTCAGTCAGTCAGTAGTCTAAGACCTCTATGGTTTGCTTACCCATGTCTACAAAACTTCTGTGATAAAGCACAAAGAAAATAGAATTCAGTTTCTCCTTCCATTTTAGCTTATTAGGTAGTCTGATTTATTTTAGGGCAGTTCACTCCCTTTAGGCTCTTTTGTTTCCTAGATACTTGGGAGTAGTGAATCCCCCTTCTCTACAGTGTTCTAGTTCATAAGTGGAAGAAGTTGGATGTAAAATCCCAACTTTGTATATTCGTTGGATACTTAGATGCAACTAAAGGATATATATTTTGCAACCCTGACACAAAGAAATGGATTGTTAGTCCAGATGTGGTTTTTGATGAAAGGAGAATATGGAAATGGAGAAAAGGAGTTCAACAAACTACACCACTAATCATGAGTATTGAAGATGATCAAGTTTCTCCTCTCCCCACAAGCTCAAGTGGAAGTTCATGCCCAAGTTCACCAATTTCACCAAGTTCATCAAGATGATCTACATTTGGTTTGGCCGGTATTGGCATGGTGTGATGGTTTATAGGTGGAATTGTTGTTCTTGCTACCAAGGTTCAAACCCTGTTGGGGTGGTATTGCTGAATGGTCGTATATGGTTCGTAGCTCCAGTCAAAAGCATTTACCCCTTGAATAAAAAGATCTACATTTGGTTTATGAAAATCTAACTACTCTTTACTATGATAAAAATAGTACCATTGAAATGACCAAAAATCATGTGTTTCAAGCTATATTGAAGCACATTAAGATTAGACATCATTTTATACATGACTTGGTTCAATATAATTAAGTGGAATTGTAGTTTTTCCCTACATTTGAGCAAGTTTCTAAAATATTTACCACCTATTTTATTTCCTTGATAAATATACATATATATTTGAATAATATTAGTATTCTTATTTTATGCTCATGATTTTGATATTGTTTTAATTTTAATTTTAGTGTAGTGTAAGAGCTTTATATTTAAATCTTTCAATGCCAAGGATCCACATACCTCAAAATGAATAGAAAGTTTGATTAGCTTAGCAACCAAGCCACCATTCACATAACTAAATCTAATAGTGTACAAAGGATATTATATTTCCACATAGCACAAATCAGCAGATTGGACACAAATTTCAATTAAGATATATAAAAAAATTCATAAGAAAATGTCAAGAAACCCTCAAATAACCTATAAACTCAAATGAAATCTTGCAAAGAAAAAGAAATATTTAGTAGGATAGTTGCAGTATTTTGAGAATATTTTTTCTTGCATGGTTCAGATTATTTAATGTTATGATTTACAAGATCATAAAGAAAAACTATCTAAGATCTACTTCCAAAAAATACATGCACACAAATAAGCCTAATTGATATTATCAAGAGATGGTAAAAGATTTTAGTAGAATGTGCAATGTAACCTTGCTTATATAGGCAAGGTGGTAAAGTTGGGAAAGTCGAACACAATGACTAAATACCCCTATGAGCACTAATAAAATTTGCATACATTCTAAACTCCATGACAAAGGTTATTTCATGCAAATTTACTAAATGCTCCTATGAGATAATACACCATACTTCACAAACAAAATGACCAAATAAACTAATTGAAAGTATCAAATAAGCACAAATGCATACCTATCCCATAGTGGATTGGTTTCACTTTGTTGTGAAAAGTGACCCTTTCCCAACCCTTGACAAATCAATGTTGCAAATGATAATGGGAAAATTAGCTCTCAATATGGAGAGAGTAACTTTCCATGAAGATTTTGGATGCTAAAATGAGAAATGAGACCTCCAATTTATAGAATATCAAGTTGGAAGAATACCCAAAAGAGAGCAATGTGGTGCAAATATTCAACGAATAGGAAGGAGCCACTTGTCCAAATGTGAGTGGATGGAGGATGTGCAAGTTTTGGTCAATGTGCCAATAAATGAGATTAGTTATTTTTTTCAAATTTCAAATTTGGCTTGTTGGAGGGAGAAAAAGGGACTTAAATGCCAAGTGGGGGACATGTAAAAGGGGAGTTAATGCCATGTTGGAAGGGATAAGTCAACTTGATTTGAATTCAAATTTGAGGGAATATTCTCCAAAGATGCCTTGTTGAGGGAAAATGAGGATTCAATAAATTAAATAAAATCCTTTATTTGTGCAAGTGGGAAAATCTAGAGAATGTGACATGCATTAGATTAGTTTGAATCCTGATTTAGTTAATTTAAAAGAGGATTAGATGATTTGACTCATTTGACTTAGATGTAAGGATTAAACTAAATCAAAAGGAGATGAAAGATTATTTTAGATTTAATTAAATAAAGATTTTATTTACTTAATCAAAGAGGGTGATGTTAGGATTAAATTAAATAAAGTTGATTTATTTAATTTACATGGATGACTTTAGAGATTGAATTTAATGAACTTGATTTATTTGATGAGTGGACTTGATTAAATGCAATATGCTAATTTTTCATGTCTAAATTTTTCCCCTCTTCAAAGCAATGTACTTGTTGCATTGGTTCAAAGAATAAACTTACCACGATCAAAATTCAAAAAAATTCTAATTTTTTCAAATGCCCCAACAAAAAAAAAGTATATTGATACATTACCCCCTCAAGAGATCAAGTGAAAAGATTTGATTTGAGGGTCGATCTCACGATAAAGAGGTTCAAAATGGATGATTATGATGATGATGCAAATCAGATGGTTTTAAGATGCTTAGAATAACCAATCTATATTATTCTATACAACTTAAATAATAATGCAATGCATGTGAGATCGATGATGCGATAATGCCTATATGATTATGCATTGGATGTTTTATGTAAATGTATGGTTTTATGAGATGCTTAGACTAATAGGTCTATATTATGATGACAAACCATGCATGTGAGATGATAAGTAGAATATTGATGGTTTGTGGATGTAGGATGGTTGCACTGGCGATGATGATTAACTATTCTGGTATGATGTTAGTGCGAAAAAGAAGAAATAAGAAATGAGATGATGACAAGAGGATCAAACAAGCCAACTTGATGAGAAATGGATGATTTTCTTATCAAGAATTGGGATTTTAAAAGGGCCACTTACCTTATGTTTGATAACACACATAAGCACAATGCGTCAAGGTATAAAAAACTAGGATGGCATTGCACTTAGTGTGATGGACTTTGACTCGACAAATAGATAGGAGTATTCTTGTTCACACCTAACATATGGAAACCTTGCTAGGATGCACTTTAGAAGTTTCAAAAATCTTGGACCAAAACATGGAAAGGTATAACCTATCAATGCAATAGTCAACAATCTACCCAAAACACCCTCCATACATATCTAACAAAGCAAGTAATCACCAAGTTATATTACAAGAACATCCAACAAGCATAGCAGACAAAAGATAATGTTTGTTGCCCCATTCCTATCTCTCTAAATCCATTTGTTTGGGCATGATCGAGAGGTTATTGGAATAAGCGCAAAGAGATAAGTCAAAACAAAAAGATAAAGTAAATAAAAAATCTGATGTTCTTCAATACCACTAACCAAAAGGGAATGTGTTTTTAAGGATAAGAACCAAAAATATTGCAAAAAGATAATGCCCATTGTAGGAAGGATACATCCTAGGACATGTTAGTGGATGGAGGCATGTCATTTCATTTATCCAAAGTGTTATTTCTGATAAGTAATGCCCATTGTAGGAAGGATACATCCTAGGACATGATGTTATTAGATGATTGAAATGTGATTGATTGGATGATAAGCTATTGACATAAAGTGTTGACCAACTTGTTACGTAATGACTTAACCCTAAGACTTGATGTTTTTGAGTTTTCACTTTTAACTTGCTAGACTTGTTTCCAATTGTTTTACCAAAGGTTGAGGATGACAATCGTTTATTATGAGTGATGTTATCACGAGTGAAAGAGAGATGAGACAGATGGATTTTTTCAAATATTTGTATGTTTTTGATGTTTTTGAAATGTTTTGAGGTTCTCACTACTGAATTTGGCTCATTTTTTGATGAAAATTTGTTGATTGTTTGACAAATATTTGTCAGAAAAGTGACGAAATGATGAAAATAATTTTGTCGCTATTTTTTCATCAAAATTTTGACGACGCATTAAATGTCAAAATAATGTTGAAGATTCGTCAGTCGTCAGCATCATAAAATGACTCAAATGTTCATCAGAATATTGACAAAAAACAACCAAAATGCAATTGCAATGGATCTTCTGAAGAGTCGAAACAACAAAAGAAGTTTGTCGCCATTTCGACAAAATGGGCAAGGAGGTATGACGAAGCCTTCATTGCAGCTAAGCAACTTTGTTGGACCTTTTATGTGATTCGTCGGTCAAGTTCATCAAAATTGTGATGAAATGGGCAAGGAGTTACAATGAAGCCTTCGTCGCAACTAAACAACTTCGTTAGAACTTTTATGTGATTCATCAATGTCCTTTGTCAAAATTACGATGAAAGTGGCAAGGTGTTATGACAAAGCCTTTGTCGAACCCTTTATGTGATTCGTTGGTGGACTTCATCGAAATTGTGATGAATCAGGTAAGGAGTTACAATGAAGCCTTCGACGCAACTTTAGTAATTTCATCAGACCTTTTTGATGATTCATTAGTGGGTTTCGTTGAAATTGCGATGAAACAATGCAAAAAAATTTTAAAAATATATTTGTTGAAATGTACCATCGCAGAGACTCTTGGCGATGACCACTTTAGCCAACCCATTGATGAGAGATCAATCATCAGCACAGGATAGAAAACTCACTCTAATAGTCCATGTCTTGTCGATGACTTCCGTTAGCAAGACAGATCCAATGTCACACCGATCTGACCTCTTCAGGAGTTTTAAACATTGTTGGTTATTAGCAAGACATTCTGAGGGTCTCGTCGATTAAACAAGTATCTAAGAGAAAGTAAAAAAATGGAAACTATTAATTTTCTTATTTTGGGGTTCTTTAAATCATAGAATAGATACCAAGTCAAATAATATGAAAAAGACTTACTTCCATACAAATTAAATGATTATTCTCACAATGGCAATTGTCTAATTACAACAACAATTCCATGAAAGGTTATCCATGCTTCATACGAGATGACTGATCATACATACATACTCCAAGATGCATAGAAAAATCATAACACTTGAGAACAGCCAAGGGCTAACAGGAGAAGGAGTTAAGAAACAACTTTACCTATCATCAAAGTTTTGTTGCTCCCCCAAAGAGAATCCCATAAACACAAGTTTTCAATACCAAGTCAAATAATATGAAAAATACTTACTTCCATACAAATTAAATGATTATTCTCACAATGGAAATTGTGTAATTACAAAAACAATTCCATGAAAGGTTATCCATTATTCATAAGAGATGACTGATCATACATATAGACTGCAAGATACATAGAAAAAGTTGTTACACATGAGAACAACCAAGGGCTAACAAGGGAAGGAGTTAAGAAACATCTAGATTGAAGAGAAAATGTTTAGGTAAAATGTTGAATTCTGTCAAGAGAACAGAGCTTGTAGAACATATTCTTGACCTAATCAAGCTCTTAAACAACTTAAACAAAATTAAAATACTAACACATACATGAGACATGTAATGAACTTCCAATATTTGCTATCTTTTCTTCTTTTTTTGTATTAAAAATAGTTTAAGGTCCATTACATATCATGAAAATGCCTATCCGACATTAGGATCAGTACAACATCTAAGCATTTCCATAATAGGAAATATACCATATCAGTACTTTACATAGCAAGAAAGAAACCAAAAAGCACCAGTTGTTTTCAAAACTAGCATAGGCAATACAACTTGTTGTTAACAACACCATAGGTTGTTGCTAATCAAATCAGCGTAAACAATACATAGTGTTGATTACATTCTCCTCATTGTTTACTTCTTCAATATCAAGGTTTGCCATTGTTTCTCCTTAGGGGTCCAACTGTTGGGGGCCACGTTGTCTTTCTAGGCTTGCAGCTTCAGCAATTACTCTATGGAGCTCATCAAATGTCTGCTGGAACAACATGGTCTCTTCCAAGCTCAACCTACAGGTGGTTCCACTTCTCAGATCCTCTTTGGTATTGTTAGCAGAACCTTCAGTTATTGACTTCAAGAAATTCTCCATTGAGATCTCCACAAGATTTGAAACATGTAGAGCAACAGAGTAGAAAGTTAGTCTCTTGCAAGACTCAGTAAGTACCCTCTTGATACCCTTAAATTTATCATCATTTCTCTCCTTCCACAAATTCCACATAATCTCATTGGATAAGAATCACCAAAATAGCTTACAATCAAACTTGAGCTTGAAATTACAAAATAGAATATCATGCCAATTAATTTTAACATTTATATTCCAGACCTTCAGCTTATAGCAGAATAAGTACCAAATTTCCTAAGCATAAAAACATTCAAAAAGAATATGTTTGATAGTTTCCGGAGTCCTGTAGATACTACATATTTCAACACTTTCATGGCTAGATTTATAGGGATCTATCTTTTTCATTAATGCAAAGGTAGGTAAAGGAGAAATAATTATAATTGTAACACTATTCATAGTCTAGTAAATTATGTTCGTAATTTGTGTTCAATGGACCTCGGTTTTATCATTATACTTCCCATATAATACCATATTTTAGTCCAAGGTTCAACTATCTCAGATCTAAAGAAGCACCTTCAATTAAGCATTTAAAGTACTATAAAATAAGGTAAGACTTTTACTTGAGAAAGATTCGGTACACTTCTAGGATTAAAGTTCTCACAATCATTAGGATTTATTGGCACACAAACACAACCTACAACATATGAAGTAATGGATGACTACAAGTTAGTGAAATGGTCCTTAATATGTGAGTGGTTTGCAAATTGATTGGTAGAAAATAAGGTTACAAACAGATCTACATGAAAAATTATGAGGACAATCTACTGTAATCATCAAAATAGATGAAAAGTGCGAAGGAAAGAGTTGAGCTACATCTCTAGAGCCTAAAAAAAAAACATGCAAGAAACATAAAAAAAAAAGAACATACCAGTTTTTGGATGAATACAAAATGGTACCTTCAGCAAGTGATTCATATGCTTTCACACCTGACACAAGACATTAAGAATATTTTAGTCTTCCTCTATAAAATTAACTACTTACATAATAAACCTAGAAACCAATATTATATACCTCCATGTCTAGCCGAGGGTAGGTATAAGAGAAAAAAAATTCTTCAATACAATGCCAAAAAATATCAATGTGTGTGTAGGTTTGTATTACTCAAAATATCATTTCACTGCCTAAGGAAAAATACCAAAGTGATGTTTTAAATTTCAATCTTCACATAGGCTCCCTTATTGCTACACATACATATACAAGCATTATTTGAGCTCTAAAATATTCAAATATTAAGGATTTAGTTAGCTATGAGATGGAAATTTGGTGTTTAGACATAATCCATCATCTTTTACATTTCTTTATTCACTCCTAGTGCTTCAAATAAATTTGTGTAAATGAGACATAAATGTGAATCTCTTATGACAAAGAAAATTCTTTAAATGAGGGGGGAGAGAGCAAAGGGTAGGGGGAAAGAGAATGCTTGAATGTATAGCAAAGTATAACATTTTTATCATTATAACAATGAAACGAATCTTAAGTTTGAAGCATTAATATCATTTACAACATTTATGATCAAGAATGAATGTAAGTAGAGAAACTTTTGCATACCTGTAGATGGTACAAAATTTCATGGTTAAGTCGAAGCCTCCCATCAACAACAACATCCAAATATCGTGTATCTATCTCAATCGAGCCTCTAAACCCTTTCAGAGCTGTCAATTTTTCCACTAACCTGTTATGCACAAAAGTCAAATTTTAGAGTTATGTCACCACTAAAAATAGAAGAAACATAGCTTTGAAACCAAATCCACACACAACACAATGTGGTATTCATACAAAGCCATAAAAACAAACTAAACTCGGAACATTGGAATGGAAACAACTTCGAATTATGATGTAGAGCATTGATTCAGGGTATAGAGAATCATTTTTCTGCCACCATAGTGAAAAGTTAGCACTTTCTCTCATCTTTGCATGTTGGTTTGATGCTTCAAACGATGCATTTATTATATTGAAAAGTCCATTACCTTATTGATCTTCTCTTTGTTTCAAGAATAGTTTAATATTCTCTACTTAATAGGGCCAACAACGTGACAGTGGAAGCTCATTTGGCCCCTCCCCCCTCACATCACTCTCAATTCCCCATACCCAATCATATATCATTAATCATTCATTCATCCATTAATAACACATAACATTCATTCATTCATCCATTAATAACATATAACATTCATTCATTAACATATAACATTCATTAATTAACATATTCACATTCATTCATTAACATATAATATTCATTCTTTTAGTTTTTACATATTATCAAAAATATGGTTGCCATGATATGATTATAATCACTTTTTTTTTTGTTTCTTTTTTAAAGATACAAAAATATGAAGTGGGGCATCATTTTCTAAATCATTTGTCCCCCTTTTAGTTGTTCTTCCCTCTTCTTGTGATCTTAATGTATGCCTAGTCGTTTGCTCACGACGTGGACGTCGCTGCAAGGGGGGTTTGCTGCAATAACAAAGAAATGTTCAACTGATATGTTTTATTATTATTGTTACAAGTATTTCATTAATTAAAAGAACATTAGAGTGGTTATCTTTAGCTGATCAATCCACATCATGTTCTTGAACTTCTGTTATAGACTCATGCTCAACATGTTGAACACCCTCTAAATCCTTATTTGTAGTTGAAACATGAAAAGTTACATTAATTAATACACCAATTGAAATTAAATATGTTTAAAAGAACATGAGAGTGGCCCTCTTTACTTGATGGGGCCACATCATGTTCCAGATCATGCTCAACATGTTGATCATGCTCTACATGCTCTAAAGTTGAAACACGAAAGGTTACATTAATTAATACACCAATTGCAATTAAATATGTTTAAAAGAACTTTAGAGTGGTCCTCTTTACCTGATGGGGCCACATCATGTTCCTGATCTTCTCTAGCCTAATCATGCTCAACATGTTGATCACGCTCTATGTGCTCTAAAGTACTAGGATGCACACCATGAGCTTCATCTACAGGTTGTGCTCCACCCTCACTAGGCTGCATTCCAATGTCATGTGCAGTATTATCATTGCTTGAATGTTTAAAACAAATAGGAATGTAATTACCTTATTGTGGAAATTAATATTGAATAGATTGCACAAGTATTCAATTTTAAATAAAGTTTATTGAGTTTATTTAATTGCATGTCAGATGTAGTGGAAGGTTGTGTTTTCCTAGTCAAGACTCTTAGGCATTCAGCCACGGCTCCATAGCCTTGCTGGAAGGAAATCTTCAGGTCATCTTCGGTGGGAACTCTATTGAATTCAGAGCCCTACATTTTTGCATAAGATCATGAATTTTACTTCTATGGTGTGATAAAAATAAAAATATATATATATATATTTGGATACTATATTTCATTTATTAATACTTACAATTTGTGCGGCTAATTTCATATAACCACCAGAGCCAAGTTTGTGTTGCCCATGTTTTTCAAATCTTTCCTTTGTTTCCTTCGATGTGTCAGGTAACCTATGAAAAGTTTGAAGTACATTAGATTATGTAAAAATAAAGAGTAATCAGTATATAATTATATTGTTGATAGTATCACATACCTTCCTTGGCTCGGTGGTGTCTTTCCTTTTTTCATTTCAGCCTTCTCCTTTCCATCTGACACCAGGTCCTTCCACTCGCTCTCCAGAATCATGGGGGACGCTCGTACTTTTTGTTCTTCTCTAAATGTGACCTATATTGGTCTCTCACATACTTTAGATAGGTACCAGCTTTCTTAAGGACCTTGGTTCGGTTGAATGTTTTATCACTGAACAACACAACTAAATGGTTAATAAGCTTATCTTTTAAATATTGATTTTGGGCATCCCACCATGTACGTATGGTGGGTCCGAAGAGCTCCAATGTAATATCACTTAGATTTTTATAAAAAACATCATTTCCTGCAAAATGATCGTGGGATCAATAGTCTAAAAAGAGTGATCAATAAGTAAATTTCAATTGGATTATATATAATAATAATTGAAACATTTTAAAGTACCTAGGACCTCTATCTTTATGGGAATGAAATCCTCGGTCACCACAAATGTGACCGGCAATGTTCCCGTACTAGTAATACAGGAAGATCCCGGAAATGCTGCTAAAACATCACTAGTACTAGTGGCCTCTACATCCCCAGGTACATGTCTTGATGCATGTTTTGGCATGTGTTCACTACCAGAGGGTGCATTAATGGATGCCTGCATGGTATGTGTTTCCAACATTTCAGATGATAATATAAGCACCGATGATGGGGTCATATGATGTGATGTATGCATAGGAAGATCACGATGGACACTTGTACCAACCCCTACTCCTTGAGCAGCACTTGCAGTACCCTGATCATGGCCAGGAGCATCATGAGGAGGAAAATAATCCTATAAAAACAACACATATTTTAGTTCATGACATAAAAGAGTACAAAATATAAAACCATGAATGAACTTATGTTATAATTAAAAACCTCATGACAACTTACTTGCAAGTTTTGTGATCTCTCAATCAATATTTTAACCCTCTCTCTTATCTCATCTATTTGAGGCACTATGAATATCAACATAATGATTTCTTCATTGCATTTTTGTTGGATCTTCCTTATCATATCGAGAGGGTTTGTTGAATAAGTGATGTAATCATCACAAAATATTGGCCGCACCTCACTATGGATGCTCTCGTCTACTGTTGGTGCCTTTCCCCAATAAGTCGATTGCAACAATACTATTAAAAACATTATCAAAATTAACCCAATAAACTTCAGAAAAAAACATAATAATAAAGCATTTTTCTCGTATCTAATTTATACAATTACAATGAGGGAAACTTGTCGGGTAGAAGTGCCTGAAGATACATCGCAATCTATGCTCTGAGCCAGAGCCTTCTCCATATGATCAATGTCCTGCTATGACAAAAATTAAATATAAAAAAACATTGCCGAAATGAAACCAATAGACTTACCAAAAAAAACATAAGAATAAAATAGTATATTGGAGTCATTAATTGGAGGTTGGGTAAAATGGTACATAATACGTACCACCCCCATAGTAACTATGACTGTAACTAAGCGATTCAAATTGTAATTGATTAGCAACTCTCCCCCTGCAGTTATTGATTTTATCACAAATACGAATACACGGTTTCCCTCACGTGCCTCAAATATGCAATTGGGTTTCTTATTTGTTTACCCAGGTCGTTTAGTGTTTATAAACCTTGCAATATTCTCTAATGCTTTTGGCCTTCCATCAATGTACATAGCCACTCCTTTATTTTGATCCTTATCTTTTAGAATTGTATATATTTTGCTAACAGTGCATACCTACGCATACTTTGTGTATATCGAACCAGTTGTATCCAATATTTGTAATTGTAATAAGTTTTGACATACTCCATCAATTCAGTAACTTTGTTGTAACAGACTTTTATGTCCATGCAAAATAGGCACAAACCATGTAATGATGATGGTGTTATGCAATATATCCTCTCATTGACACCAAAATTAGTGTTTATTAGAGGAAGTTCCTTGGGTACCCATTGTTTCCGTAGATGTTTGTACCTCAAAGCCACCTCGACATCGCCTATGCTCTCATCATCATAAGAATATGAACCCCCTTTAGCAAGAAAAAATTCCATGCATTTACAAAATTTTCTTCTAATCTTTTGACCTTTAGTTGATCTCCCTTTTTTTAGACATACTACATGTCTCACTTTCTTCTTCTCTTCCTGAATTTCCCTCGCTCGAGGAAGACAAATCTGACAAATACCTATTTGGTGGTACCTGCACTCATAAGGATGTTGGATGAAGTTCTTTCATGGTGATGTGATCCCAAGGTGACATTATGATTAATCTATCATTTCATCACTAGAATTTCATAGGTTATAAGGTAATAAAGTCTTGATAGAATGCAAGTTATTGTTACTACTGTCCAAATGTGTCCATCACAAATCAAATATGCTTAACATTTTAACTCCCAAACTTTGTAACAAGTGTTAAATGTGACTATGGTCCACCAGTTACACAACCAAGGCCTCAAATGTATTTTCTAATTGTAATCAAAGGACTTTTTCTCTTCATTCAAGTAAATAAACTTGAAGGGAAACACCACCAAGTGGTTTATTGGAGACCTACATGACTAAAAATAGAAGCAAATTTACATTTAATTTCCATATGTCTAAGTGGTTAATAGGGAGGGAGTGTGTACTAGGCCTAGTTAAGTTATCATAAGTTTATGCTTTGGCAATAAAAAATATTTAAGTCATCTTAAATCTTCATATGTCTAATTTCTAGGAGACTTTTGCTATGTTTTAAGGTAGGATGATTGATGAAAGAGCCCAAAGAGCCTTTCTCCATCATATCCACGTACACATAGCAGTGGTCTTCTCTTATACGGTTGGACATGATTTAAAGAATTTAGCTATGAATTATTCATCTAACCTAAGGTTTTCACATAATGCCATCATTGGAAAAGTATGAACAAATTTTCTATGTGCATCTAGTAATCACTATAAATGTTTGTAAGGATAAAATGACTAATTGCATCAGGTAGGAGAGAATCAACTTTGAGTTCTTCAAAGATTGTATTCCTCTATTCATAATTTTTAAGGGTTATGTATGGAGGAGGTTATCACTACCAAGAAGAGAGGAGACCTTTCCTTGTATTCTTTTATAATTTTCATTATTCTTATTTATTTTACACTTACATTTACAAATACACATACATATGCATTTATTGTTTTCATTTATTTCTCGTGTAGTTTAATAGTTTGATCGATTTCATATTATATGTGTTGAAGACTTTAGAGTTTCAATTACATTAATTTATGGATATGTTGTATCTATAACACTACAAAACCATATGCTCTTTGCATTTACACTTGCATTTAGAAATACACATTTATATACATAGATATAGATTTTTTAATGATATGTTGCATTTATTGTTCTAGGAGAGCATCTAGTAAATGCATTTACATTTACATTTAAAAATACATATACATACATGCATACATACATACATACATATATATATGTGTGTGTGTGTGTGTGTGTGTGTGTTTGTGTATCATTATATTCAGTGTTAGAAATAATCCATTAGGTTTGCACATGGATAAAAATTCATAAAATCAGATCTCTCATACATGTTTTGTTGAAACCTAGGCTTGAACCTCTCATTTCACATGCTTTTCTTCACAAAACTATTGAGGACAGCAGCTATACCTTCTTTATTTCTCATCCTATGCCATATTCATACATCCTACAATTACAACAGTATCCATGGGCCCTCTTACACAAGCTATAGTAATCACAAAAAATTTAAGAGCCCCTTTATATCATGTTTCAACTGCAAAACCCTCAAAAATAGGGTAACTCAGATTATGATTTGTTGGTGAGCTATATGGACAAAATCATTAGCATCAGCTCATTCTTGGAGTCTTTTGAAAGAGAAGTGAGTCAAGTGGCAGTTAAGTACAAACCTTATAGTGTCAAGGTGAATGAGGTGATCAATTTTTATTAGACAACTGATGAAGAGTACCAAAAAAGGGTAAATGTATATTCAAGTAAGGAAGAGTGAAAAGGAGTAGGCTGCTAATGGTTGACAAATCACCTATTGTAGTTACAATAGATTCCAATTTTATTTTTTCGTGACAGTCTAGGTGCGGAATTCTTGAAGTTTTTTGTTGCTGCATCAACCATTCTCAACGGGCACGGTGAACAAGAAGATTCTCTAGGGAGATTGTTGTTGTAACACTTTTTTGGAATATCACAAGGTGGTCCAATTGGCTGGTGACACGTGTGCTTTCTGGGCCAATGCTTGTTTGCTCCTTCATTTTCTATAAGAAGGATTTTAGGGCTAGAAGTATGGGTTAGCAAGTTAGATATTTTTGGTCGAGTCTAGATGAAGTTGCAGAGAAAATTGTAAATTCTAATGGTTTTAGGGAAAATGCAATTTAGGTTTTGAGTCATTCTGTAGTAGGTTTTGAATTCATGGGGATTTGATGTTTTATGACAATACTGGCATTTGAATTGATATGATTAATTCGAACTCATGTCTCTCCATTGTACAAGAATATCTGAATTTTGAATAAAATGATCAAGGGTTGTTTCATTCATCTCACAATTGTGGTGTGTATGATTATTATTTTAGGTTTAATTCAAGGAATTAATTAAAATGCTTGAATGGGATTGTAGGTGGATATGTTCTGTATAAAGATTTGATAAGTAGTATTGGGTTAGAATACATATTCATGAGATTGTAAAGCAATGTTATCAAGGATCTTATATGTTATGTGTTAAATCTATCATGAACCCTTAGATGCTTATAAATTTGAATCCTCCAATGGATATATGGCACTGATCTAAGTTGTACTTATTCGTATGGTTTAGTATTTATTTTCCTTTACTTAGAGCTTGCTACAAATTTCAAATCAATGACTATATTATACAGTGAAATGTTGTAGTTATCTCATGCTCCAAATAGTTGATATTATTGATAAACAACCAATTCTATTCAGTATTATCCTATTATGTTGAGCTATTAAATGATATTATTTGTTGTTGTTAATGTTGTTTATGATGATGGTGTAGAGGTTGTAAATGCATTAAGGGATCACCCTCCTAGGTCTTGCAGAGCCCAAAGTGTAGGAGGTCTTTCAAATCCTCATCAGTTGGTCCAGGTCCTTCGAGCTGCCCTTTATTGGATTTGGAAATTCCATAGGTAGATTAGAAGATCAACCTGCTTACCATAAAAACAACCAATACCTTTCATATGTTTTTGGTGGAAGTATTAAAGAAGAATTGTATGCCTCTATTTTCATTCATTATATCTACCTTAGCCTAGAATATACTTGGGTTAAGTCTACAATTGCTTCAGACTCATGTGATGAAGGATATATGTGATGAAATCCTAGACCTCAACCAAGATGTGGGTAGATTATGGAAGTTTTTCCAAGACCTGAGGCTAGTGGATAAAAATGTGAAAGACTAAGCTATTTTATTTTTTCTTTCTTATCTTATACCATTTTACGAGAATGTGGGTGTCGATGTATGAGAAGATCTTTGGAAACTAGGCATGAAAATTGAAGGTTAAAGAAAATGGGGGTGCCAAACTTATAGTACTCATTGCCCCTTGGTTGTTGATTTTCCCTGAGTGCCCTCAACCTCGTCCTCAGCACTACTATTGACCTTGTTTTCACTCCTCCAAACTCTTCCTTGGCACTAATATTTACCTTTTTTTCACTCCTCGAAACTCTTCCTTGGTGCTGATATTGACCTTGTTTTCACTCCTCCAAACTCTTCGTCGGTGTTGGTATTGACCTTGTTTTAACTCCAAACTCTTCCTCGGTGCTAGCATTAACCTTTTTTTCACTACTCCAAACTCTTCCTCGGCACTGGCATTGACCTAGTTTTCACTACTCCAAACTCTTCCTCGCCACTGGAATTGACATTGTTTTCACTACTCCAAACTCTTCCTCAACGCTGGTATTGACCTTTCACTTCTCCAAATTGATGAGCTACAACCTGGTTTCATTAGGTTTTAAAGCATGTTAATTAAGTTGAAATTTTTTGCACCATTTAGCTAGGTTTTAATATTCTACAATATAGTTAAGTATATATTAGCTATATTTTACATAATAAATAATATAATTAAACTTATTATAATTATATATTATATTCTTTAACAAAATTATTAAATACGTATAAAATTATTATAATTAATAATTAATAATAAGTATATTTTTTGTATAATACAAATATAATTAATATAATATATATTTAATATAATAATAATATATATTAATATGAGAGAGAGAAACTAAATTTTGATTGGTTATTTCATGTCAACAATCCAAGGATGGCATGTTTCCTTGGGGAGTTATGCTCAAGGTAGCATGCCATTTGATTAAAGATATGATAATTCTCCTTTAAGACCTCTTCAATGTACCTATTGGACATTTAAGGAGACAAAGATAAATATAGGGAAGAAAATATAGAGAGAGAGGGAGATAATGATAAACATACAAATAGAAAGGGAGACAAAGAGATAAAGAGGGGTAGATAGATAAATAGATAAGGATGAATAGATAGAGGTATAGGGAGAGTGATTGATATATCTCTCCCTGTCGCTCTCTATATCTCCCACTATCTATGTCACTCCCTCTTCCCCCCTCTATCTATTGATCTATCTTTACCTCTCCCCCCTTTCTCTCTAATTCACTCCATCTCTCCCTCCATCTTGAGATGAAATTTTTTTTGGGTTGGCTATCAATACATTTCTCCATAGCAATGCCCAAGCCAAAGTACTACAAATCGTATATCGGATTTGTTTTGGATATCCAATTTGTGTCTAATATCTAATTTGAAAAAAATAAATTAATGTAATATTTTTGTGCTATAAATCGGATATGCAATTTTTGCACACATTTACCCAAGAGTAATTAGGAGGTGGAGGGTGGGTAAGAGAGAGAGAGGGAGAGAGAGAGGGGGGGAGAGAGAATTAGGAGGGGGAAGGGAGAGAGAGAGATAGAGAGAGGTGTTGGGAGAGGGAAAATGAGAGTAGATATATATATATAGAGAGAAAGAATTAGGAGGGGAAGGAGAAGAGGGTTAAAGGGAGAGGCAGAGAGAGAGAGATGAGAACAGAGGGGAGAGGGGAAGAGCATTGAGGGCAGAGACAGAAGGTTTTATAGTCGAGAAGTTGAGGGGGTAGGAGGAGACTTGAGAGAGTGGAGGAGTGGAGACAAAGGAAGGAGGTTAAGGATAGAGGGTAGAGGGTTTAAGGGCTAAGGGTTTAGGGTTTTAGGGAGAGAGATAGAGGAGGAGGAGGAGAGAGAGACCTAAGAGAGGGAGAGGTAGGATATTGAAGATACTTGAGAGAGAGAGAGAGGCACAAAGAAGTAGAGAGATAGGAGTAGAGGAGGGACAAGGCAGAGGCAGATGGTTTTAAGGGTTTAGGGTTAAGGGGTAGAGGAGAGATAAAGGGAGGAGTGAGGAGGAGGAGGAGGAGAAAGACCTAAGACAGGGAGAAGGGGTGGGAGGGAGAGGCTTGAGATAGAGTGAGTCAGTGAGAGAGAGACCTTAGAGAGGGAGTGGTAGAGAGAGAGAATTAGGAGGGGGAAGGGAGAGGGGAAGAGTTTTGAAGGTAGAGGATAGAAGGTTTAAGGGTTTAGGATTTAAGGGTTTATGGTTGAGGGTTTAGGGATGAGGGGGTAGGAGGGAGAGACTTAAGATAGAGGTAGGAGGGAGAGAGATAAAGGAAGGAGGGTTACAGAGGGTAGAGGGTTTAAGGTTTAGGGTTTAGCTAAGGGGAGAGAGATAGAGAAAGGAGTGAGTGAGTGAGTGAGTGAGGCAGAGACCCAAGAGAGGGAGAGGGGGTAGGATATTGAAGATACTTGAGAGAGAGAGAGGTAATGAGTGGGAGAGAGATAGAGTGAGGGAGGGTTAAGGGTAGAGGGTAGATGGTTTAAGGGTTTAAGGTTAAGTGTGAAGGGGATAGAGATAAAGGGAGTGAGTGAGAGAGAGAAAAACCTAAGAGAGGGAGAGACTTGAGATAGAGTGAGTGAGTGAGTGAGTGAGAGAGATACCTAAGAGAGGGAGTGGTAGAGAGAGCTAGAGAGAGAGAGAATTAGGAGGGTGAAGGGAGAGGAGAAGAGTGTTGAGGGTAGAGGATAGAAGGTTTAATGGTTTAGGGTTTAAGGGTTTATGGTTGAGGGTTTAGGGATGAGAGGGTAGGAGGGAGAGAATTGAGAGAGAGAGAGAGGGAGGTAGTGGGAGAGACATAAAGGAAGGGAGGGTTAAGGGTAGAGGGTAGGGGGCTTAAGGGCTAAGGGTTTAGGGTTAAGGGTTAGAGATAGAGGGAGTGAGTGAGGAGAGAGAAACCCAAGAGAGGGAGAGAGGGTAGGATATTGAATATACCTAAGAGAGAGAGAGGGAGGATGGTTAAGGGTGAGGGTAGAGGGAATGAAGGTGGGAGGGAGAGATATAGGAGTGATTAAGAGTGAGAGAAAGACCTAAGAGAGGGAGAAGGGGTAGGAGGGAGAGACTTGAGATAGAATGAGTGAGTGAGAGAGAGACCTCAAAGAGGGAGTGGTAGAGAGAGGTAAAGAGAGAGAGAGAGAGAGAACTAGGAGGGGGAAGGGAGAGGGGAAGAGTGTTGAGGGTAGAGGATATAAGGTTTAAGGGTTTAGGGTTTAAAGGTTTATGGTTGAGGGTTTAGGGATGAGGGGGTAGGAGGGAGAGACTTGAGAGAGAGAGAGAGAGGGAGTGGGAGAGAGAGATAAAGGAAGGCAGGGTTAATGGTAGATGGTAAAGGGTTTAATGGTTAAGGGTTTAGGGTTTAGGGTTTAGGGGAGAGAGGAGTGAGTGAGTGAGTGAGTGAGAGACCTAAGAGAGGAGAGGGGGGTAGGATATTGAAGATACTTGGAGAGAGAGGGAGGGAGTGGGAGAGAGATAGAAGGAGGGAGGGTTAAGGGTAGAGGGTAGATGGTTTAAGGGTTTAAGGTTAAGGGTGGAGGGGATAGAGATAGAGGGAGTGAGTGAGTGAGAGAGGTAGAGAGAGAGATAATTAGGAGGGTGAAGGAAGAGGGGAAGAGTGTTGAGGGTAGAGGATAGAAGGTTTAAGGTTTTAGGGTTTAAGGGTTTATAGTTGAGGGTTTAGGGATGAGGGGTTAGGAGGGAGAGACTTGATAGAGAGAGAGACGGAGGGAGTGGGAGAGAGATAAAGGAAGGGAGGTTTAAGGTTAGAGGGTAGAGGGTTTAAGGGTTAATAGTTAATGGTTTAGGGTTAAGGGTTAAGGGGATAGAGATAGAGGGAGTGAGTGAGTGAGAGAGATACCTAAGAGAGGGACAGGGGGTAGGATATTGAAGATACTTGAGAGAGAGAGGGGGAGTGGTAGAGATATAGAGGAAGGGATGGCTAAGGGTAGAGGGTATATGGTTTAAGGTTTTTGGTTAAGGGTTGAGGGGAGAGAGATAGAGGGAGTGAGTGAGTGAGAGAAATACCTAAGAGAGGGAGAAGGGGTAGGGGGGACAAGACTTGAGATAGATTGAGTGAGAGAGAGACCTAAGAGAGGGAGAGGGGCTAGAAGGGAGAGACTTGAGATAGAGTGACTGAGTGAGTGTGAGAGAGAGAGACTTGAGAGAGCGACTGGTGCTAGGAGTGAGAGACTTGATAGAGAGAGAGGGAGGGAGTGGGAGAGAGATAGAGGGAGACAAGGTTAAGGGTAGAGGGTAGAGGGTTTAGGGTTAAGGGTTTAGGGTTTAGGGTTTAGGGTTTAGGGTAGAGGGGAGAGAGATAGAGGGATTCAGTGAGAGAGAGAGGGAGGGAGTGGGAGAGAGATAGAGAGTAGAGAGTTAAGGGTATAGGGTAGAAGGTAAAGGGTTAAAGGTGGAGGGGAGGGAGATAAGTGTGAGTGAGTGAGTGAGTGAGTGAGAGAGAG
>VDFB02080429.1:73059-114252 GCA_007258455.2 Sequoia sempervirens | reverse complement strand
TGGCAACATTGATGATAGAAAAAAGCACGTCTGATTATGTATTTAATTTTTGGACTAGAGTTGTCTCATGGTCTTCAAAGAAGCAGCCAATAGTTTGTCTTTCATCAGCTGAAGCAGAATACATGGCATCCACAAGTGCAGCATGCCAGGCAGTCCAGAGAATTTTGAAAGAATTGCAAAATGAACAAATCAAGGCAACAAAAATTTACTGTGATAACAATTTAGCCATAGCTCTCTCAAAAAATCCAGTCTTCCATAAGAGAAGCAAGCATATTCATACCAGGTATCACTTTATTAGGGAATTAATTAACAATGGTGACATATTCATATTCATACTAGGTATCACTTTATCAAGGAATAATTAACAATGGTGACATATTTTTAGAGTTTTGTAAATCAAAAGAGCAAAGTGCAGATATTTTCACAAAGGTATTGGGAAGAGATAATTTCATTTTTAAAAGAAACAAATTGGGCATGGTGGACAGTGCAGTTATGTTTAAGGGAGAGTGTTGGAATGTAAACCCAACAGATTGGGCATGGTGGACAGTGCAGTTATGTTTAAGGGGGAGTGTTGGAATGTAAACCCAACTGCTGCCGTCACCTCCAGCTACTAATGTCTTCCTACTTGCCACCGTCTAGAGACCCCTATAGTATCGTGCCTCATCTACACCACCAAATGATATTTTTTAATATAGAAAATTGATATTTAAGTTTTAATATTAAAGTAAAGGACACTTTATTTAATATGTTTTGTTCAATAAAATTTAGTTAGGTAATTTGTAATAAATTTTATTTCATGCCCTCCCTTCCATGAATGTTTTTTAGGTGACGTTTAACTTTTACCTATATTGGTATATGTATTTTTACTTTGAAAGATAAGGCAAATGTGAGCATATAGAAATTAATGAGCAGTAGCTCTATGTTAAAGATATTTTTTTTAAGCTTTAATTATTTTTTCTAAAAATTCCTCTGCCTCTTTCCTTCACGAGAGCTAATGGTGAGAACAGAACTCCCCGCCAACATGTTTTGCACATTAACATTGATAGCCATGTTCTTATCTGACATCTTTGAAAATGTAGTGCAGGTGATGATTATCAGCAAATTTATCATCAGCAATGATTAATGGAAAACTCACCATCAATAATTCATCAATAATTCACCATGGTTGAAAATTCATGGTCAAGTCTTTCAAAAACTTTGATTTTATTAAAAATATTACTTTCAGTGAATTTTCGGCCACGATGAATTGTTGGCAGTGAATTTTTCCACTATTACACAACAATTTGTTATAACTACTTTACATTAGTTTTATTCTTCAAAGGTATACCACTAATGGACCTAGAATGATGTTCTATAATAAATACTCTTAATACTTATGTTATGGTGGTCTCATAAATACATTATCAATCAAACCCTAATATGTTTTTTTTGGTGATTGTTGCCATCCTTTTCAAATAAATAAAGAAATTCTTTAAATACAATAAATAAAGATTTTTAAGTATTTTTAAATTTTGAATTTTAAAAAGAGGATATTAAATCTATAATTAAGTAAAGGTTTGCAACGTGTAAATTTTATTTCACATAATACTTAAAAATCTAAAACATGAGGAATACATTTTTAAAAATTAATAATAATAATTTAGATATAAACTAAATTTGTATATAAGTAATTTTTTTTTATATTTTAACTAATATAAATAATAATAAAAAATACAAGAAGAAAATGTATAAATATACAATTTTCACTGTTACAATTATATCTAAATTTAATAGAATTATAAATCTTGAGCTGATACTCATTTTTAGATATTTTCTAATGATGTATGAAAAAACTATTATAATTTTTAGTACTAAAAAGTTATTTCTTATTTTTTTAATTGATTTTAAAGGATCTTGTTGATGATTTTTTGAGATTATTATACCTTTTCTAATAGTTAAATGTATTTTTCAATCATTGACAGACTTCAACAAAATACATAGCCCTCTTTATCTCTCTAGAGTAGCAGCAAGGTTTAAAACAACCTTTTATCTTTAAAAGGAGCTTTTACATGACACATATTATTTGTTGCAGTCGAACAGAAATTAAATGAACTCTTGAAAACAAATTAGGTAAATAAAAAACAAGCTAATTAAAAATAACTCTTCAATAATAAACGTTCTAATTTTTCTTTTTTGATAATCTGTAGTGTGATTGTTTGACTGGTTTGTAAAATATTATTGAGAAAAGTTTTGGTGAAGATATTAGCAATTTGTTTAGATATACGATAAAACTTCAATTCGATTTGTTCATTTTAAATTAAATATTAAATAAAATAATATTAGATTTTTTATGTGTTTCAATATAGTATGAATATAGGATTTTTTTCTTATTACAATTGTGCTATTATTGTATGCTCTTGGAACAAGTATAGATCTTTAAAGATCTTTCTAATCAATATGGCTTGACAACTGTGGATGTGGTAGCAATATATAGTAATTAACATAATGAGATAGCCAATATTTTCTTTTTTCTTACTACTCCAAGATACAATTCTAGATGTAAGTGATAAAACCCCCCACTTGACATTTTTTATTAAAATTAATTTATGCCAAAATATGTGTAGCACCTATATAATGTAATACTATTTTTTGTAGCATGCTAATGAGACTCATGTAGATCTTGCATGCACTAAAAGATTAAAGTCATTACATACATTATATTGGATCCAGTTATTGTGAGATACATGAGGCTCCCAACCAAGTTTTTATATAAAATAACATTTATCTTGGAACTTGCATATTTCATAACCAATTTCTCACCAAATGCTAAATGAGTTGAAACTATTATTCATGTCTTTATTCTAAACTCCTCTAATAAATCTACTACACATTACATTTGAGAAATGAATATATATTTTGATTGCTATTGCACTTCCACATCATTAAAGAAATGCATTGGTCCTAGATATGACATTTCAAATTCATATTTCATTTTTTTAATTTTTTTTTCTATTAGAGTTTTACTATTACTTATATAAATAAGATCATCAACATAAAGATAAACAATAATAATTTCCCTATCAACATGTTTGTCATAAATGGTTGGATTTAAATAACTTTTGTTCAATCCCTAATTTTATAAACATCTACCAATCCTTGCATACCAAGCATGAGGGGCCTACTTCAACTCAAAGATTTTTTTTGACTTGTAAACTAATTTCTTAACCTAGAGTTTCATAGGCCGTTGGTTGCTCCACATAGACCTTCGCACCTATTTAACCATTAAAAAGTGTCGATTTCATACTATTTGAGATGCAATCCACTTGCATTGTGCAATAATTGACAAGATAATATTTATGGTATCAAATTATGTGGCTCAAGTGAAGGTTTCTAAATAATTTTCACGAAGTGTTTGTGCAAATCTCAATTTTCACTAGGTGTTTGTGCAAATCTCTCGGAAACTAATCTTGTATTGTGTAATTTCATGGACTATCAACATGATATTTTACCTTATAAATATATTTGACATCAACCCATGTTTACCTTTCGAAAGATGAACTAATTTTTATACAATATTTTTGATAATTGGATCCATTTCTTCATTCATAACATCAAACTATATTTTCTAGTTACATTCTCATTCTTCTTCATACACATATGGTTAAACATTAACATGACTAAGTATAGTAAAATTAATAAGTATAGTAAAATTAATAGCTTTGTTCACATTAATACTTCTCTCATAAATTTCAATTAAGATTATTAACTTTCTTGAAGAACTTGGACTTGATACTAAACTTGCATTGGGATTGGATGAAGAATGCTTCGAGGAATAAGAAAACTTGGATTTGTGTTATCAAGAGAAATCGATGAACTTAAGCTTGGAAAAGTTGAATTTGTACTACTACTATAGATTGAAAGTGCACTTAAGTCTGTGGGCAGAGGAGGAACATTAAACAATTTCTATGGAACCATAATTATTAATACTTTTATTATACACTTTCTTGCCACTACCACACTCCTTCATCTAGAACCACATCTTGAATAACAATCAATTTCTTTGTGATAGGATTACAAAGTTTATATCATTTAGCAACATTAGAATATCCAACAAGATACAAATTTGATATTTTTAATCAAAAATTTTCTTTTAAACTAGAATATATATAATTTTGACAATCAAACACATAAAAATGAGCCAAATAAATATTATGATCACTTGAATATTCTTTTACAGTGATGTTTTACACTAATTTTATTGATTAAAGATGCATAATACTATCTCCACTACTTTTTTCCAATAAAAAATTCTAAGGCTCATTGACTAGTGTTAGTGTAAATAGTGTCATTAGATAACTAGTTAGTTGTAATCAAATTCTACTTTGACCTATAATATTTTATTAAGTTTACTTAGGCTATTTAGAATTTTGTCTCACCTCATGTGGTTGAGACATGTTTCCTCACTTTGTGAGACACCTCTTACATGGTCACTTGATACTGACAAGAACACTTTTGATGTGAGTTAACAAGTGTTCCATAATTGGAAGGGTAGTTGGTCATTGTACTCAACTTTTCCAACTTCACTACGTTGCCTATATAGTCAAGGTTACATTGTACATTCTACTAAAATCTTTTACCTTCTCTTGATTATATCAATTAGGCTTTATAGTGTAGAAAAATGTACTCCTTTATATTTTCACACTTTGTTTGGGCCTCTCAATTAAAATGTACTTATGCCTTAATAAGCCCTATTTTACACATACAAGCCTAATAAATTAAAATTGTTGAAAGGGAAACCCGACAACAATTAATGCCAACACATAACTGACGAGGGAGCAAACCCAAGACACAAAATAACACTCATAGAATAATATTTTATTCAAAAATATTGAACTCTTACATGCAGAGGATCTCAAATCCTTGAGCTCTGAGATACATGCAAATACAAACTTACAGAAATTACCCAAATTCCCCCTTTTGCAGCATGCAAACTTCTTCCCCAAAAAGTTACCCAAAAATAAAAAACTAGCCCATAAATAGCCCCTTTTTGGTTTGGAACCAAAAACAACATTCAAGATATGAGTTTTGGCAGTTTGGTGCCAAAATTACAATTTAAAATTCAAGTTTAAATGCAAAGTAAAAATTAGCACATTTCTAAAATATGCACCAACTTCCAGAAGCCATAACTTTTAATCCGACTGTTGGATCTTCTACGATAATACCTTTTCAGAAAGCTATCGAGAATAGGATTTTCCACAAAGTAGGGCCTATGACATCTACTTTGGTTTTTCCACAAATTTTCAGGCCCATCTGGGATCGTTTAGTGCGTCAAACTGAGCTAAGAAGGTTTTTTAGGGCAAAAAATAGAAACTAGAATTTGAATAACTTTCAAAATGTGAATGATCTTGACCTGATTCTTTCACCAGACTATGTATTTTTCCATCCAAAACCTTCCCATAAATTTTTGTCTTCCCACGACTTCAAATTCAAACCTGCTAAAAATAGCAGTTGAGCAGAATAAGCAGAAAAGATGTTCTAAAAGTTGGAAACCCTTATTTGACGAAAAGGGTATTGAAAAATGAAAAAATATCTACAAAAAGAAAACAATAGGAACAAAAATAGAAATCATCTTTTTGGGTGATGCAAGATTGCCCTCACACCACTGGATGCTCCTGCATCAAACACCTAGGGTAATTTGAGAAGTGACCCCATCATGTCTCAGATGATTGAGGAAAACCCAAATGGTCAACCTCTACCTTAGACAGCCAAGATGAATCTTCCACAGGCCTTCCTCTCCACTTCACCAAATATTATTCATATTGCTTATTTATGGTACTCCTTCCCACACGGCTATCCAGGATTTCTTCAATCTACTCCTTCTTTGAAGTAGGTGCTAGAATGCCACATTGTTCTATTGTTGGTACTTCCTCTGTGCCACCTTCATGATACTCTGTCAAAGCTGAAATATTGAACACAAGGGAAATGTTGACTCCATCTAGCAACTCTACCGCATATGCATTCCCTGATTCATGCCTCTTCATAATTTTATAGGGACCAAACTTTTTCATCTTCAGTTTGTTATAGGTTCCCACTAGAAACCTTTCTTTCCTCAAGTGGACCATCACTTCATCACCAATCTGAAACTCCTTATACCTCCTCTTCTGATCTGCCTTAGCCTTATACTACATATTCATCTTGTTAATATGTTCACTGACCTTCTCATGTATATTCTTGATGTGCTCTGCAAAATCTTTAGCTTTAGCAATTGTCTTCTTCTCTTGGACCATATTCCTCAATTCTGGAGTGGTCCTGGGATTACCTCCATACACAATCTAGAATGGTGATCTCCCAGTGCTTCTGTTGACAGAATTATTCTAAGAAAATTCTACCTAGGGCAAGATCAAGTCCCATCCCTTGGGTTTATCTCCTACCAAGCATCTCAGTAGGTTACCCAGACTTCTATTCACAACCTCAGTTTTCCCATCAGTTTGTGGATGGTGTGAAGAACCGAACTTCAACTCTATCTTCAACTTTTTCCACAAGGTCCTCCAAAAGTATCCAACAAATTTTGTGTCACGATCTGAGACTATACTCTTTGGCAAACCATGTAGCCTCACCACCTCTCTGGAAAAATAAGTCATCAATGTGCAATGCATCATGGGTCTTCTAGCATGGGATGAAATGTGCCATCTTTGAAAACCTATCAACTAGCACAAATACTAAATCATTCCCTCTCTATGTCCTTGGCAAACCAAGAACAAAGTCCATACTTATATCCTCCCATGGCCTCTTTGGTACAAGTAAGGGCAGATACAACCCAATATTTTGGCTCACTCCTTTAGCCATCTGACATACCCTACAACTCTACACAAACTTCTTCACATCTTGTAATAATTGAGGCCAATAATAATGCTCACTGATAATGGCAATGGTCTTATCCCGACCAAAATGTCCTGCCATTCCTCCACTTTGCTTCTCCTTTATCAGGTTCTCCCTCATGGAACTCCTTAGAATACACAATTGGCTTCCCTTAAACAACATGCCATCCTAGATTATGAAATCCAACCACTTCATCCTATCAACTATAACAGGCTCCTTGCAAACTTTCCAAGCCTCCACAAAATCAAGATCTTCAGGATATAGTGTCTTGAGTTTATTGAACCCAACCACTTCAATCTGCATCTCTGTCAACAATGTTTGCCTCCCACTTAAGGCATCTACAACCCTATTTGACTTGCCACTCCTATGCTTTAAAACAAAGGTATAACTCTGCAAAAATTCTACCTATTTCATATGCCTCTGATTTAACTTTTCTTGACTACTCAGATGCTGTAATTCTTGATGATCAGTAACAAAACAAATTCCTTTGGAAATAGATAATGTCTCCATTTCTTTAATGCTTGAACTATTGCATAAAATTCCTGATCATACACAAAGTACTTTCTCTTTGCATCATTTAACTTTTCACTAAAATAGGCAATGGGCTTACCTTCTTGGCTCATCACTGCTCCAATGGCACAACCACTGGCATCACAATCCACCTAAAACACCTTATTGAAATCTGGGAGGGCTAAAACTAGTTGCTCTATCACCTTCTACTTCAACAAATCAAAACTCTTCGCTGCTCCGATACTCCACTTGAACTCTTTTATATCCCCTCTCATTGTTTCAGTTAGGGGTGCACAAATACTACTAAAGTTTCTAATGAACTTCCTGTAAAAACTGGCCAAACCATGGAAAGATCTCACCACAGTAGCAATTCTTGGGGTAGGCCATTCTAGAATAGCCTTCACCTTCTCTGGGTCCATCTTGAGAACTTTTGCTGAGACAACAAACCCCAAGTACACTAACTCCTTCACAAAACTACACTTCTTCAGATTAATCAACAATTTCTCTTCTCTCAAATTTTCAAAGACTCTATGAATATGCATCAAATGCTCACCTAGAGACTTACTGAATATTAAAATATCATCTAAGTAGACAATGACAAAATTCCCTAGAAACTCTTTTAGTACCTCGTTCATGAGCCACATGAATGTGCTCAGTGCATTGGTTAGCCCAAAAGGCATGACTAACCACTCGTACAGGCCCTCCTTGGTCTTGAAGGCAGTCTTCCATTCATCACCCTCTTGAATTTGGATCCGGTGATATCTGCTCTTCAGATCAATCTTCGTGAAGTACTGTGCTTCACTTAAATAGTCCATCAAGTCATCCATTCTTGGCAAGGGAAATCTGTACTTGATTGTTATCTTATTTATAGCTCTAAAGCCTATACACATTCTCCACTCCCCATCCTTCTTTGGTCCTAGTACTACAGGTACTGCACATGGGCTTAGACTATCTTGAATCAAACCCTTTCTCAACAAATCTTGAACTTGTCTGTTCAACTCCTCATTTTCCGCAGGAGTCATTCTATGACCTACCTTATTTTGCAAACTGCCTCCAAGGATCAAGTTAATCTGATGATTGATATTCCTCATCGGTGGTAAACCCTCAGGTACATTATCAGAAATAATCTCCTAAAACTCATCCAATAGTCCAAAAACTTCTATTGGCACCTTCTCACTATCTTCCTTATCCATTCTTGGAATCAATGCATAACACATACATTCATGCTTCATGCCTTCTAAAAATTTATTTCCATCAATAAAACAAATTCTAGCACTACTGCATACCTTTAATTCATCCTTCTTCAAGGGTTTCAACTTATGAAAAACTCCATTCTTCATCAGGGAATAAGTGTTTGCATGGCCATCATGTACAACATGCCTATCGAACTACCATGGCCTCCCCAACAACATGTGACATGCATCCATGGGGATGATATCACAAACTACCTCATCACAATAGCTTTCGATCTTGAACTTCACCAGACATTGCTCATTGACCAGAACTTTGTGGTCTTTCTGCAACCAGGCAATCCGATATGGATGTGGGTGCCTTTCCCTTTTCAGCTTCAACTTCATAACCATCTCTTTTGACACCAAATTATAAGTGCTCCCACTGTCAATAATGACCTCACAACATTTGTCTTTAGACTTACACCTTGTGTAGAATAGATTCTTCCTTTGTTTTGGCTCCTTTTCTTCAGTCACCAGGGCTCTTCTAACAACTAGGGCTTCTCCCCTTTCTGCATCATCTGAATGCTCGGACTGCGCCTCCTCATCTGTATGTGCAACCCTTCCACGACCTTCTAGCCTTCTTTTTGTCCTTCCTTGGTGTTGTGGACATTCATAGGCTCGATGCCCTTCTTCACCACAATGGAAACAAGTTCCTCTGAAACCACCTCTTCTAGGCCCTGGCCTAGATATTCCTCATCCTCTACCTCTTTGATCACCATTGTTTTGATCACGAGGGCGGTAGAATTTATCATTCCTCTAGCTTCGACTAGTACCCACATCTTTATTTTTCCTTTCATCCTCATTTCGTCTCCCAAAAGATCTTCCACTACCCCTTCCACTTTGACCTCCTCAGCCTTTTTTCTTGTTGTCAAATCTTTTGTTCAGCTTTTCCTCAACTTTTAGGGAAAATTGGTATGCATCCTCAATGGTGGTCATTCTGACCATGCTTAGCTCCTCCTGAATGCTCGGTCATAACCCATTAAGGTAACAGGCTACCTTCTCCTTGTTGGCCTCTGCATGGCCTGTTCTGATGATCATCTTGTGAAAATCTTCTATGTATTCTTTCACAGATCTACTTCCTTGCTTCAACCCTTGCAATTTATTCAACAGATCTAACTCGTAATCTACTGGTATGAACTACTTCTTCAGTTTCTCCACGATGCGATCCCAACTGCTTATCTTTCCTTTTCCTCTTCGATTTCTCTCCAACTAGACCTCTTTCCACCAAATATTGGCATGGCCCTTCAGCTTCGTTTTTGCGAACTTAACCCGATTTGGGGCCTCTACTTCTTAATAATCAAAATATTCTTCAAGCTCATTGATCCAATCGATCAACTCTTTCAGGTTTAGACTTCCAGAATAACTGGGGACTTCTATCTTGGGTCTTTTTTTGATCTTTGAAATGGCCCTAATCAGCCACATTTGATCTCGATCAATAGCTTCTTCTTCCTCTTCTACATCTATATCTTCCACCTCTTCTTCATCCTTGTTTTCTCCTCTCTTTCCCAAGTCTAACCCTCTTCTCATTTGTTCCTGCAATGCAATGATTTGTCTCTGGAGGGCTCTGAAACCCTTGGTAGCCAATGGATCTTTTCCACTAGCATTTCTACCACCTTTAAAACCTCTAGCACCACCACGCCTAGCAGGAATCACTCTTGGATGCATCTTGAATATTTTGAATCCACAACCACGATCCTGGTGCGAACTGCCTCACGATCGGTGATATGTCTCCCTTTATATTTGTATGTTTGTCATTATCTCCCTCTCTCTCTCTATATTTTCTTCCCTATATTTATCTGTCTCCTTAAGTGTGCAACAGGTACATTGAAGAGGTCCTAAAGGAGAATTATCATATCTTTAATCAAATGGCATGATACCTTGAGCATAACTCCCCAAGGACACATGTTATCCTTGGATTGTTGACATGAAAAAACCAATCAAAATTTAGTTTCTCTCTCATATTAATATATATTACTATTATGAGTATGTGCAGGATCATCATGGAAAAAATAGGCTCTTAAGTGGCAAAAAATTCAAAAAAATTAGAGTTAGGTAACTTGACGTAAACATTTGAATAGGTTATTTATATTATTTCAAAAATATGTAAGAATAGAATCTATAGAAAATTGAATGTAGTTTCTAAACTACTAGCTTTTTAAAAAAAAAAAAAAAATCTATTTGGTGAAATTTGAAATTTCAATGTAGTTGTACTTAAATTTCACGAAAAAAATAAGTAGGTGTTTGTCTAACCACCCTAACCACAATAAAATAATAATATTTTTATAAGATTTTAGATATAAGTAGAGGACTCATGTCCTAATGTGATGCATATTTTTTGTAATTTTTTTCTAAGTAAATAATTAATTATGAATTCTTTATTACAACTTTTGAAAAATTTAAAAACTCGTATGTCTGAGCACCTTAACTTGGTCAAAACTTCATGAAATTCAATTTTTATTTTTTTAATCCTATAGTATACAAAGTATAGAATGTGAACATGTTTTGGATTCAAAAAATGTGATACCATTTGAAAGCTATAGATGTTTTTCAATCAACCTATCAATCAGAAATTTAGTCATAATTCAAATAGAAAATGAATAATAATTACTTATTAAATTGAAAGTAAAGCATAATTTATATTGGTGGAAAGCTGAGAATTTTCTTTAAAAACTCTTTTTGTTTCATCAATTTTGGGTAAGAAAAAAGTCATCAGCCACATACCCATCATATTGCCACTTTTTGGCCCATCATGATCCTACATATACCCTTCTATTAAATATATATTATATTAATTATATTTTGTATTATATAAAAATATACTTATTATTAATTATTAATTATAATAATTTTATACGTATTTAATAATTTTGTTAAAGAATATAATATATAATTTTAATAAGTTGAATAATTATATTATTTATTATGTAAAATATAGCTAATATATACTTAACTATATTGTAGAATATTAAAACCTAGCTAAATGGAGCCAAAATTTTCAACTTAATTAACATATTGTAAAACCTAACGAAACTTGGTTGCAGCTTGTCAAATTGGAGAAGTGAAAGGTCAATACCGGTGTTGAGGAAGAGTTTGGAGTAGTGAAAACAAGGTCAATGCCAGCACCGAGGAAAAGTTTGGAGTAGTGAAAACAAGGTCAATGCCAGTGCTGAGGAAGAGTTTGGAGTTAAAAAAAGGTCAATACAAGTGCTGACGAAGAGTTTGGAGGAGTAAAAACAAGGTCAATATCAGCATTGAGGAAGAGTTTGAAGGAGTGAAAACAAGGTCAATACCAGCACTGCCAAAGAGTTTGGAGGAGTGAAAACAAGGTCAATATCAGCACCGAGGAAGAGTTTGGAGGAGTGAAAACAAGGTCGATACTAGCATCGAGGACGAGGTTGAGGGCACTCAGTGAAAATTGACAACCAATGGGCAATGAGTATTGTATGTTTGGCATCCCCATTCTCTTTAACCTTCAATTTTCATGCCTAGTTTCCAAAGATATTCTCGTACATTATCACCCCCATTATTCTAAAATGGTATAAGATAAGACAGAAAAAATAAAATAACTTAGTCTTTCACATTTTTATCCACCAGCCTCAGGTCTTGGCAAAACTCCCATAATCTACCCACATCTTGGTTGAGGTCTAGGATTTCATCACACATAGCCTTCATCGCATGAGTCTGAAGCAATTGTAGACTTAGCCCAAGTATATGCTAGGCTAAGGTAGATCTAATGAATGGAAATAGAGGCATACAATTCTTCTTTAATAACTCCACCACAAACATATGCAAGGTGTTGGTTGTTTTTATGGGAAGCAGGTTGATCTTCTAATCTACCTATGAAATTTTCAATTCCAATAAACGGTAGCTCGAAGGACCTGGACCAACTGATGAGGATTTGAAAGACCTCCTACACTTTGGGCTGTGCAAGACTCAGGAGGGTGATCCCTTAATGCGTTTACAACCTCTAGACCATCATCATAAACAACATTAACAATAATAGATAATCTCATTTAATAGCTCAACATAATAGGATAATACCGAATAGAATTAGTTGTTTATCAATAATATCAACTATTTGGAGCATGAGATAACTACAACATTTCACAGTATAAGATAGTCATTGATTTGAAATTTGTAGCAAGCTCTAGGTAAAGGAAAACAAATACTGAACCATATGAATAAGTACAACTTATATCAGTGCCATATATCCATTGAAGGAGTCAAATTTATAAGCATCTAAGGGTTTATGACAAATTTAACACATAACATATAAGATCCTTGATAACATTGCTTTACAATCTCATCAATATGTATTCTAACCCAATACTACTTATCAAATCCTTATACAAAACATATCCACCTACAATCCCATTCAAGCATTTTAATTAATTCCTTGAATTAAATCTAAAACAAGAATCATACACACCACAACAGTGAGATGAATGAAACAACCCTTGATCATTTTATTCAAAATTTAGATATGCTTGTACAATGGAGAGACATTAGTTCAAATTAATCATATCAATTCAAATGCCAGTACTATCATAAAACATCAAATCCCCATGAATTCAAAACCTACTAAAGAATTCAACTCAAAACCTAAATTGCATTTTCCCTAAAACCATCAGACTTTACAACTTGGTCTACAACTTCATCTAGAATTGACCAAAAATATCTAACTTGCTAACCCGTACTTCTGACCTTGAAATCCTTCTTATAGAAAAAGAAGGAGCAAAAAAGCATTTGGCTAGAAAGCACACATGTCACCAGCCAATTGGACCGCCTTGTGATATTCCAAAAAATTGTTACAACAACAATCTCCCCAGAGAATCTTGTTCATCATGCCCGCTGAGAATGGTTGATGCAGCAACAAAAAACTTCAAGAATTTCATGCCTAGACTGTCACCAAAAAACAAAACTGTAATCTATTGTAACTGCAATAGCTAATTTTTCAACTATTAGCAGCCTACTCCTTTTCACTCTTCCTCAGTTAAATATACATTTACCCATTTCTGGTACTCTTCATCAGTTGGCCACTCAAAATTGATCACCTCATTCACCTTGACTATAAGGTTTGTACTTAACTACCACCTGATTCACTTCTCTTTCAAAAGACTCCAAGAATGAGCTAGTGCTAATGATTTTGTCAATAGAGCTCATCAACAAATCATAATTTGAGTTACCCAATTTTTGAGGGTTTTATAGTCAAAACATGATATAAAGGGGCTCTTACACTTTTTGTGATTACTGCAGCTTGTGTAGGAGGCCCCATGGATACTGTTGTAATTGTAGGATGCATGAATAGGGCGTAGGATGAGAAATAAAGAAGGTATAGCTGCTGTCCTCAATAATTTTGTGAAGAAAAGCATGTGAAATGAGAGGTTCAATCCTAAGTTTCAACAAAACATGTATGGGAGATATGATTTTATGAATTTTTATCCTTGTGCACACCTAATGGGTTGTTTCTGAACACTGAATATAAATGACACACACACACACACACACACACACACACACACACACACACACACACACACACACACACACACACACACACACACACACACATATATATATATATATATATATATGTATTTTAAATGTAAATGTAAATGCAATTACTAGATGCTCCTAGAACAATAAATGCAACATATCATTAAAGAAATGCATATCTATGTATATAAATGTGTATTTCTAAATGCAAGTGTAAATGCAAAGAGCATATGGTTTTGTAGTGTTATAGATACAACATATCCATAAATTAATGTAATTGAAATTCTAAAGTCTTCAATACATATAATATGAAATCGATCAAACTATTAAACTAGATGAGAAATAAATGAAAACAGTAAATGCATATGTATGTGTATTTTTAAATGTAGGTGTAAAATAAATAAGAATAATGAAAATTATAAAAGAATACAAAGAAAGGTCTCCTCCCTTCTTGGTAGTGATAACCTCCACACACAACCCTTAAAAATTATGAATAGAGGAATATAATCTTTGAAGAACTCAGTTGATTCTCTTCTACCTGATGCAATTAGTCATTTTATCCATACAAATATTTATAGTGGTTACTAGAGGCACATAGACCAATTCTTCATAATAGAAGAATTTGATCATACTTTTCCAATGATGGCATTATGAGAAAACCTTAGGTTAAATGAATAATTCCTAGCTAAGTTAAATCATGTCCAATCGTATAAGAGAAGACCACTGCTATGTGTACTTGGATACCATGGAGAAAGGTGAGTCTTTGGGCTCTTTCATCAATCATCCTACCTTAAAACATACCAAAAATCTCCTAGCAATTAGACATAGGAAGATTTAATATGACTTAAAAAAAAATTATTGCCAAAGCGTAAACATATGATGACTTATCCCCTGGGCCTAGTACACACTCCCTCCCCGTTAACCACTTAGACATATGGAAATTAAATGTAAAATTGATGCTATTTTTAGTCATGTAGGTGTCTAATAAACCACTTGGTCGTGTTTCCCTTCAAGTTTATTTAATTGAATGAAGAGAAAAAGTCCTTTGATTACAATTAGAGAATACATTTGAGGCCTTGGTTGTCTAACTAGTGGACCATAGTCACATTTAACACTTGTTACAAAGTTTGGGAGTTAAAACGTTAAGTAGATTTGATTTGTGATGGACACATTTGGACGATATTAACAATAGCTTGCTATCTATCAAGACTTGATTACCTTATAACCTATGAAATTCTAGCGATGAAATGATAGATTAATGATAATGTCACCTTGGGATCACATCACCATGAAAGAACTTCATCCAACATCCTTACAAGTGCAAGTACCACCAAACAGGTATTTGTTAGATCTGTCTTCCTCGAGTGAGGGAAATTCAAGAAGACAAGAGGAAAGCGAGACATGTAGTATGTCTAAAAGAAGGAGATCAACTAGAGGTCAAAAGATTAGAAGAAAATTTCGTAAACACATGGAATTTTTTCTTGCTGAAGGGGGGTCATGTTCTTATGATGATGAGAGAATAGGCGACATCGAGGTGCCCTTGAGGTACAAACATCTATGGAAACAATAGGTACCCAAGGAACTTCCTCCAATAAACATCGATTTTTGTGTCAATGAGAGGATATATCGCATACCACCATCGTCATTACATGGTTTGGGCCTATTTTGCATGGATGACATAAAGGTCTATTATGAAAAAGTTACTGAATTGATGAAGTATGTAGGACACTGTTACAATTACAAAGATTCGATGCAACTGGTTCGATATACATGAAGTATGCATAGGTATGTACTGTCAACAAATTATATACAACTAAAAGATAAGGATCAAAATAAAGGAGTGGCTATGTACAATGATTGAAGGCCAAAAGCATTAGGGAATATTGCAGGGTTTATAAATAGTACACGACTTGGGTCAACAAATAAGCAACCCAATTGCATATTCAAGGAGCATTAGGCAAACCGTGTATTCGTATGTGCGATAAAATCAATAACTGCAGGGGAAGAGTTGCTAATCGATTACAATTTGAATCGCTTAGTTACAAACACAGTTACTATGGGGGTGGTACGTACTATGTACCATTTTACCCAACCTCCAATTAATGAATCCAATATACCATTTTATTCTTATGTTTTCTTTTGTAAGTCTATTGGTTTCATTTTGGTAATTTTTTTATATTTAATTTTTCTCACAATGGGGCATTGATCGTATGGAGAAGGCTATGGCCTAGAGCACATATCACGATGTATCTTCAGATGATTCGACCTAACAGGTTTACCTCATTGTAATTGTACAAATTAGATATGAGCAAAATATTTTATTATTATTTTTTTTCATAAATTTATTGGGTTAATTTTGATAATGTTTTTAATATTCTTCTTGTAGTCGAGTGATCGGGGAAATGCACCAGTAGTAGATGAGAGCATTCATAGTGAGGTGCAGTCAATATTTTGTGATGATGATAGTGCTTATTCAGCAAACCCTCTTGATAAGATAAGGAAGATCCAAAAAAATACAATGAAGAAATCATTAAGTTGATATTCATAGTGCCTCAAACATATGAGATAAGAGAGAGGGTTAAAATATTGACTGAGAGATCACAAAACTTGCAAGTAAGTTGTCATGAGGTCTTTAATTATAACATAAGTTCATTCATGTTTTTATATTTTGTACTCTTTTATGTCATGAACTAAAATATGTGTTGTTTTTAAAGGATTATTTGCCTCCTCATGATGCTCCTAGCCATGTTCAGTATACTGCAAGTGCTACTCGAGGAGTAGGGGTTGGTACAAGTGTCCATCCTGATCTTCATGCACATACATCACATCATCTGACCCCATCATCTGTGCCTATATTTTCATTTGAAATGTCAGCAACACATACCATGCAGGAATCCTTTAATGCACCCTCTAGTAGCGAACACATGCCATAACATGCATTAGGACATGTACCTGGGGATGTAGAGGCCACTAGTACTAGTGGTGTTGAGCATGAGTATATAGTAGAAGTTTAGGAGCATGATGTGGACCCATCAGGTAAAGAGAACCACTCTAATATTCTTTTAATTAATGAAATACTTGTAACAATAATAATAATACATATCAGTTTAACATTTCTTTGTTATTGTAGCACACCCCCCCATGCAGTGGCGTCCACATCATGAGTAGATGACTAGGCATACATTAAGATCACAAGCAGAGGGAAAAACAACTAAAAGGGGGACAAATGATTTAGAAAATGATACTCCACTTCAGATTTTTTTAGCTTTAAAAAATAAACAAAAAAATAGTGATTGTAATCATATCATGACAAGCACATTTTTGATAATATTTAAAAACTGAAAGAATGAATATTATATGTTAATGAATGAATGTGAATATGTTAATTAATGAATGTTATATTTTAATGAATAAATGTTATATGTTATTAATGGATGAAAGAATGAATTTTATATGTTATTAATGGATGAATGAATGATTAATGTTATATGATTGGGTATGGGGAATTGAGAGTGATGTGAGGGGGGAGGGGCCAAATGAGCTTCCACCATCATGTGGTTGGCCCTGTTAGGTAGAGAATATTAAACTATTCTTGAAACAAAGAGAAGCTCAATAAGGTAATGCACTTTTCAATATAAGAAATGCATCGTTTGAAGCATCCAACCAATATGAAAAGATGAAAGAAAGTCCTAACTTTTCACTATGGTGGCAGAAAAATGATTATGTATACCCTAAATCCATGCTCTCCATCATAATTTGAAGTTGTTTCCATTCCAATGTTCTGAGTTTAGTTTGTTTTTATGGCTTTGTATGAATACCACATTGTGTTGTGTGTGGATTTGGTTTCAAAGCTCTGTTTCTTCTATTTTTAGTGGTGACATAACTCTAAATTTTGACTTTTGTGCATAATAGGTTAGTGGAAAAATTGACAGCTCTGAAGGGTTTAGAGGCTCGATTGAGATATATACATAGATATTTGGATCTTGTTGTTGATGGGAGGCTTCCACTTAACCATGAAATTTTGTACCATCTACAAGTATGCAAAAATTTATCTACTTACATTCATTCTTGATCATAAATGTTGTAAATGATATTAATGCTTCAAACTTAAGATTTGTTTCATTGTTATAATGATAAAAATGTTATACTTCGCTATACATTCAAGCATTCTCTTGCCCCCTACCCTTTTCTATCTCCCTCCTTTTAAGAATTTTCTTTGTCATAAAAGATTCACATTTCTATCTCGTTTACAAAAAATTATTTAAAGCACTAGGAGTGAATAAAGATATGTAAAATATGATGGATTATGTCTAAACAACAACTTTCCATCTTATAGCTAATTAAATCCTTAATATTTGAATAGTTTAGAGCTCGAATAATGCTTGTATATGCATGTGTAGCAATAAGGGAGCCTATGTGAAGATTGAAATTCAAAACATCACTTTGGTATTTTTCCTTAGGCAGTGAAATGATATTTTGAGTAATACAAACCTACACATACATTGATATTTTTTGGCATTGCATTGAAGAATATTTTTTCTCTTATATACCTACCCTTGGCTAGACATGTAGGCATATAATATTGGTTTCTAGGTTTATTCTATAAGTAGTTAATTTCACAGGGGAAGACTAAAATCTTCTTAATGTCTTGTGTCATGAAAGCATACGAATCACTTGCTGAAGGCACCATTTTGTATTCATCCAAAAAATGGTTTGTTCTTTTTTTTTATGTTTCTTGCTCATGTTTTTTTTAGGCTCTAGAGATGTAGCTCAGCTCTTTCCTTTGTACTTTTCATCTATTTTGATGATTACAATAGATTGTCCTCATAATTTTTCATGTAGATCTATTTGTAACCTTATTTTCTACCAATCAATTTGCAAACCACTCACATATTAAGGACCATTTCACTAACTTGTAGTCATCCATTACTTCATATGTTGCAGGTTATGTACGTATGCCAATAAATCCTGATGATTGTGAGAACTTTAATCCTTCAAGTGTAGCCAGTATTTCTCATGTAAAAGTCTTACCTTATTTTATAGTACTTTAAATGGTTAATTGAAGGTGCTTCTTTAGATCTGAGATAGTTGAACTCTGGATTAAAATATGGTATTAGATGGGTAGTATAATGATAAAATAAGGCCCATTGAACACAAATTATGAACATAATTTATTGGACTATGAATATTGTTACAATTATAATTATTTCTCCTTTACCTTCCTCTACATTAATGAAAAAGATAGATCTCTATAAATCTAACCATGAAAGTGTTGAAATCTATAGTATTTGTAGGACTCTGGAAACTATCAAACATATTCTTTTTGAATGTTTTTATGATGAGGAAATTTGGTATTTATTCTTCCATAAGCTGAAGGTCTGGAATAAGAATGGTAAAATTAATTAGAATGATATTCTGTCTTGTAATTTCAAGCTCAAGTTTGATTTTAAGCTATTTTGGTATTTCTTATCCAATGAGATTATGTGGCATTTGTGGAAGGTGAGAAATGATGATAAATTTAAGGGTATCAAGAGGGTACTTACTAAGTCTTGCAAGAGACTCACTTTTTACTTTGTTGCTCTACAGGTTTCAACTCTTGTGGAGATCTCAATGGATAATTTCTTGAAGTCAATAATTGAAGGTGCTATTAAGAATACCAGAGAGGATCTGAGAAGTGGACCCGCCTGTAGGTTGAGCTTGGAAGAGATTGTGCTATTCCAACAGGAATTTGTTGAGCTCCAGAGAGCAATTGATGAAGCTGCAAGCCCATAAATACAACGCAACCCCCAACAATTGGACCCCCAAGGAGAAACAATGACAAACCTTGATATTGAAGAAGTCAAAAATGAGGAGAATGTAATAAACACTATGTATTGTTTACACTGATTTGAATAGCAACAACTTGTGGTGTTGTTAACAACAATTTGTATTGTCTATGCTGGTTTTGAAAACAATTGGTGGTTTTTGGTTTCTTTTTTGCTATGTAAAGTATTGATACAATATATTTACTATTATGGAAATGCTTTGATGTTGTACTGATCCTAATGTCAGATAGGAATTTTCATGATATGTAATGGACCTTAAACTATTTTCAATACAAAAAAAAAAGATAGTAGATATTGGACGTTCATTACATGTCTCATGTGTGTGTTAGTATTTTAATTTTGTTTAATTTGTTCAAGAGCTTGATTAGGTCAAGAATATGTTCTACAATCTCTATTCTCTTGACACTTCTCAGCATTTTCCCTACACATTTTCTCTTCAATCCAGACGTTTCTTAACTCCTTCCCTTGTTATCCCTTGGTTGTTCTCAAGTGTAATGCTTTTTCTATTCATCTTGTAGTCTGTATGTATGATCAGTCATCTCTAATGAAGCATGGATAACCTTTCATGGAATTATTTTTGTAATTAGAAAATTTCAATTATGAGAATAATCATTTAATTTGTATAGAAGTAAGTCTGTTTCATATTATTTGACTTGGTATTGTAAAATTTTCTTTGCACGATTCTCTCAGGGGGAACAACAGAACTATGATGATAGGTAGAGTTATTTCTTAACTCCTTCCCTTGTTAGCCCTTGGTTGTTCTCAAGTGTCTCCAATACTCCAAATTTTAGCACCATTAGAAAGAGCTCGATGTCCTGATTCCAGAAAAACTTGAACGGAGCAAAAAGGAGTCTATTTGCTTGAGTTACGGCCAGTCAAACTTTTGGTCAAACTGCCATCAGGGGTTGTCTAGGAAGCAAAAAAATGATTGTCTCAAAAATTGACAGAAGTAGTTTCAAATCGAAGAGATCGTCGAGATGATTCCGGCAATGTTCATTTCATTTAAATATGATGTCGTATGCTCGAGATATTGGCAGTCAAAGTTCAGTTGACTTGGTGGCACAATGGGTGACATCAGCATGCTGACATCTCAGTCCGTACTGTACAGAATCCATGTGGAAAAACTAAGGCATGCAACATGGCATTTCATTCATATATATGGACCAATGAGATGCTGACACGTGTCCATCCATATGACAAATAATCGGCATTGTTAGCGCATAGTCATCAGCCTAGTCAGCAGACATATCCGAGTCAATGGCCAATTAGGTTTTTCCACATGGCGCCCTCCTAGCGTGACACGTGGCCTCTTCTTTTGTCAGTAGTTTATTGGGACGTTACAAAAAAAGGTTAAGGGGATTCTATCCCCTAAGCTTCTAACTACAAGTTCACACCTCCACCACTCAGTCGCGCAACTTCCTCATGTCTATATCGGGCTATGCTTTGTTTTGTTACATAACTGCCAGAAATTGGCTATAAAAAGCCAGTGGCCAGGGTTGAACCCCCGACTATGGGCTTACCAAAAGTCAATGCCACCAACACGCCAGCATATGTATTTAGTGATAGAACAGGATGGGTTTTTTTTATCGACTAGTTAGGCCCCATGCCTAACTAAATAACCTTAAAAGGTTATTTTTTAAGTTTTAAATAAACAAAACAAACAAAACCCCCCCGGAAACAACGAAAGCCTGAGAAAGGCTTAAAACAAAATTCTATTAATTTTGAAGGATTAGAATAATTTTGTTAAAGATTATGGGGGATATATCATAGATTTCTATGTAAAAATGAAGACATAAGGTGGTTTTTGTAAATCAATTGGTTAGAGGCCAATTTGAGTAAATTTGATGTATAAAAGGGGATTTTAGGAGTGAGTTTGGGACTCAAAATTTTCAAGTCTAGGTGGTGAAGTATTGAATCAAAGGAATGGGGAAATTTTTTGAAGGAGATTATTTTGAGCCTTTTGTAAGTCAGAGTTTTGTTATGCTACCAAAATGCTAGAAGGAAATGATCTTGGTGCAATTGTAATTCTATTTTTGGAGATTAATTGGATTGGTATCACTCTATTAGAGTGGACTTGGAGACGTAGTCATGTTTGTGGCAAACTCCATTATCAGATCATTTGCACTCTCTCTCTCTCTTCTTCTTTCTCAATTTCATTCTTTTCACCTTCAGTTTTTAATGGATAATTTCAATAATGTATGCATGAATTGTATTTCCACTTAATTCACATTTTAATGTGTTAATTTTGTTTATGTAATTTGGATTTCATGATTTGTAAAGATTAAGCATTCAAATGCAATTAGTCAAGATCCTAATCAAATCAGAGACCCTCAGAATGTCTTGCTGATAACCAGCAGTGTTCAAAACTCTTGAAGAGGTCAGATCGGTATGACATTGGATCTGTCTTGCTGACGGAAGTCATCGAAAAGACATGGACTATCAGAGTGAGTTTTCTATCTTGTGCCAATGATTGATCTCTCATTGATGGGTTGGCTTTGATGGTCATCACCAAGAGTCTCCACAATGGTACATTTCAATGAATATTTTTTTAAAAAATAAATTGCATTTTTTCATCACAATTTTGACAAAACCGACCGACGAATCACTGAAAAGGTCCGACAAAGTTGCTATAGTTGCAAAAAATGCTTCGTCGTAACTCATTTCTTGATTCATCACAATTTTGATGAAGTCCATCGACGAATCATAGAAAAGGTCCGACAAAGGCTTCATCATAACACCTTGCCACTTTCATCGCAATTTCGATGGACACCAACAAATCACATAAAAGGTCCGATGAAGTTGCTTAGCTGTGATGAAGGCTTCATCATAACTCCTTACCCATTTCGATGCAATTTCGACGAACTCCAACGTCAAATCACATAAAAGGTCCAATGAAGTTGCTTAGCTGTGATGAAGGCTTCATTGTAACTCCTTGCCCATTTCGTTGAAATGGCGACAAACTTCTGTTGTTTTTTCGACGCTTTAGAAGAGCCATTGTAATTGAATTTTGGTTATAATTCGTTGGTGGATACACAAATTTTTTTGTTGATATTTTGATGAATATCTGAGTCATTTTATCATGCCAACAACCGATGAATTTACGACATTATTTTGACGTTTAATGTGTCATCAAAATTTCAATGAAAAAATAGCGACGAGATTATTTTCGTCATTTCGTTGCTTTTCCAAAAATATTTGTCAAACGACCTAGGAATGTTTGTCAGAAAATGGAGCCAAATTTAGTAGTGACAACCTCAAAACATTTCAAAAACATCAAAAACATCCAAATATTTGAAAAAATCCATCTATCTCTTCTCACTTTCACCCATAATAACATCACTCATAATAAATGATCGTCATCCTCAACCTTTGATAAAACAATTGGAAACAATTCTTGTAGGTTAAAAGTGAAAACTCAAAAATGTCAAGTGTCAGGGTTAAGTTAGTATGTAAACAAGTTGGTCAACTCTTTGTGTCAATGGCCTATCATCCAATCAATCACATTTCAATCATCTGATAACATCATTTCCTAGGATGTATCCTTCCTACAATGTACATTATTTATCAAAAAGAACACTTTGGATGAACAAAATGATGTGCCGCCATCCACTAACATGTCCTAGGATGTATCCTTCCTACAATGGGCATTATCTTTCGGCAATAGTTTCAGTTCTTATCCTTAAAACATATTCCCTTTTGGTTAGCGGTATTGAAGAACATCAACTTGTTTATTTACTTTATATTTGTCTTTTGACTTATCTCTTTGTGCTCATTCCAATAACCTTTCAGTGATGCGCAAACAAATGGATTTAGAGAGATAGGAATGGGGCAACAAACATTATCTTTTGTCTGCTATGCTTGTTGGACATTCTTGTAATATAACTTGGCAATTACTTTCTTTGTTAGATATGTATGGAGGGTGTTTTGGGCAGCTTGTTGACTATTGCATTGATAGGTTATACCTTTTCGTGTTATGGTCCAAGATGTTTGAAACTTCTAAGGTGCATCTTAGCAAGGTTTCCATATCTTAGGTGTGAACAAGAGTACTCCTATCTATTTTTTGAGTCAAAGTCCATCACACTAAGTGCAACACCATCCTGGTTCTTTATACCTTGATGCATCATGCTTATGCGTGTTATCAAACATAAGGTAAGTGGCCCTTTTAAAATCCCAATTCTTGATAAGCCAATCATCCATTTCTCATCATCATATCTCATAAAGTTGGCTTGTTTGATCCTCTTGTCATCATCTCATTTCTCATTTCTTCTTTTCTGCACTAACATCATACCAGAATAGTTAATCATCATCGTCAGTGCATCCATTCTACATCCACAAACCATCAGCATTCTACACATCATCTCACATGCATGGTTCATCATCATAATATAGACCTGTTAGTCTAAGCATCTCATAAAACCATACATTTACATAAAACATCCAATGCATAATCATATAGGCATTATTGCATCATCCGTCTCACATGCATTGCATTATTATTTAAGTTGTTTAGAATAATATAGATTGGTTATTCTAAGCATCTTAAAACCATCTCATTTGCATCATCATCAAAATCATCCATTTTGAACCTCTTTATTGTGAGATTGACCCTCAAATTGAATCTTTTCACTTGATCTCTTGAGGGGGAAATGTACCAGTGTAATTTTTTCCATTGGGGCATTTGAAAAAAATAGATTTTTTTTTGAATTTTGATCGCGGTAAGTTTATTCTTTGAACCAATGCAACAAGTACATTGCTTTGAAGAGGGGAAAAATGTAGACATGCAAAATTAGCATATTGCATTTAATCAAGTACACTCATCAAATAAATCAAGTTCATTAAATTCAATCTCTAAAGTCATTCATTTAAATTAAATAAATCAGCTTTATTTAATTTAATCCTAACATCACCCTCTTTGATTAAATAAATCAAATCTTTATTTAATTAAATCTGAAATCATCTTTCATCTCCTTTTGATTTAGTTTAATCCTTACATCTAATTCAAATGAGTCAAATCATATAATCCTCTTTTAAATTAACTAAATCAGGATTAAATCTAATCTAATGCATGTCACATTCTCTAGATTTTCCTACTTGCACAAATAAAGGATTTTAATTAATTTATTAAATCCTTATTTTCCCTCAACAAGGCATCTTTGGAGAATATTCCCTCAAATTTTAATTCAAATCAAGCTATCCCTTGCAACATGGCATTAACTCCCCTCTTACATGTCTGCCAATTGGCATTTAAGTCTCGTTTTCTCCCTCCAACAAGCCAAATTTGAAATTTGAAAAGGCCAACTAATCTCATTTATTGGCACATTGACCAAAACTTGCACATCCTCCATCCACTTACATTTGGACAAGTGGCTCCTTCCTATTGGTTGAATCTTTGTACCACATTGCTCTGTTTTGGGTATTCTTCCAACTTGATATTCTATAAATTGGAGGTCTCATTGTTGAAAAAAAAGGTGAAGAAAGCTTGCAATATGAACTTAAATGTGTGAATGCACATCTGAAATATGTAGATTAACCTTAGCCTTAGTGTGAAGAAAGAATGAGAGAGAGAGATAGAACAATATAACACATGCAACAACATATTTATGTGGAGAAACCCTGAAGGGAAAAAACTCCACCACCGAAAGAGAGGCAAGTATATTACTGATAATCTTCAATATTACATGCAGAAATAGACTTCTCTTATCATTCCCTGTAAATCCAGCAGCACCCTGTTACCCCTGCAAAACTGAATTCTTAATAATACTAGCTCAAGGCCCCAATTTATAGAGATTTGTGAGGATGAAAACCACCATGGTTTCACCAAACAATAGGCAGCAATACCACCTATAAAAACCCACGCCTCCCTCCTTGAAATGGTCAAAAATACCAAAAATAGCCTCTTACAGATGCTCTTATAGCTGTCAGAAGGCATCTTTTATGCATGGGTGCCTGGGGTCTATAAATAGCATATTCTGTCATAGGGAATCTGTCATACTGTCATAGCATCTTATGACAACTTGCATGCATGTCATAGATGCTCTTACAACACCCTATTTTGACCCACAACCTTATTTTAGAAGATTCGAAGGTGGGACACCTAGCTAATTTTTCCTTTTCCATAAGGATAAATGGTAATGGTAACACTGCATTTACATAGTCTCTTTCACCACTGTTGGTCAAACAATTTCACCTGTTATGGGTAAATGTACAAAACACTTTAGGAGAATAATAAAAATAAAGGATTTACAAGGTTGATGACACCTAAATCCTAACATTCTCCCACTTAACATCATACATTGTAAATTACACCCATAGAGATACAATTACATAGAATTAAGTACAGTGATTAAGGCCCATGGCCTTTCTGCACCAAGAGAATTTTTCCGTGGTGACTGGCTTCGTAAGAGAATCTGCAACATTATCCAAAGTGTCAACTTTTTCAATCAAGACTTGTCCATTCTCAACCATTTCTCGCACAAAGTGATACTAAACATCAACATGCTTACTACGAGCATGATACATAGGATTTTTAGCCAAACATATGGCACTCTGACTATCACATCCGATCCTCACTATCCTGCAATCAAAACCAATACCATTACCAAGTCTTTGTAACCAAACTGCCTCCTTAGAGGCATGTGTAGCAGCCATATACTCTACTTCAATGGTAGACAAAGCAACTGTAGGTTGTCTTTTACTCATCCAACTCACTGCTCCTCCAAACAAAGTAAACACATAGCCACTAGTGGACCTTCGACTATCCAAGTCACCTGCCCAATCTGCATCAACAAAACCCTGTATGTCCAATGACTTATCAACATTGTCAGTACCATGATAAACCAAACAGTAATCAGAAGTGCCTTGCAAATATCTGAATACCCTTTTGACAAAAGTCCAATGTTCTTTACTAGGGTTAGACATAAACCTGCTTAGAACTCCCTCTACTTGGGCTATATCTGGTCTAGTACAAACCATTGCATACATTAAACTACCGATAGCACTAGCATAAGGAACTTTAGACATTTCATCAATATCATCATCCAATTTAGGACACATGTCTAAACTCAACTTAGTACCAATAGGAAATGGAATATTTACTGGTTTACAGTCCTGCATATTAAACCTTTGCAAAATAGTGTTAACATACTTGCTCTAACTTAACCAAAGCTTTTTGTGAATCCGATCCCTAATGATTTCCATCCCAAGAATATATTTATCAGCCCCTAAATCTTTCATATCAAATGTGCCAGAAAGCTGAGTTTTAAGTTCCCTAATCATTGCCTTATTGTTACCAATGAACAACATATCATCCACATATAAGACAATAATCAGTATCTGATCATCAATAACTTTAAAGTAAACACAGTGATCCTCATCACTTCTAACAAAACCCATATTTAATGCAAATGCATCAAATTTCTAGTACCACATCCTAGGTGACTGTTTCAAACCATATAGAGACCTTTTTAACCTGCAAACCAAGTGTTCTTTTCCTTTCACAACAAAACCGTCAGGCTATTGCATATAAATTTCTTCCTCTAGATCCCCATGCAAGAAAGCAGTTTTAAAATCCATTTGTTCTATTTCTAAATCATAAGCAGCAGCAATGGATAAAATGAATCTAATAGAGGTTAACTTAGCAACAAGAGAGAATATTTCACCAAAATCAACTCCCTCTCTCTGGGAGTAGCCCTTGGCCACTAATCTGGCCTTGTACCATTCCAACTTTCTGTTTGCACCAAACTTCTTTTTATATATCCACTTACAACCAATAGCCTTTCTTCCTTTGGGAAAACTAACAAGATCCCAGGTGTCACAGTTTTTCAAAGACATCATCTCGTCATGCATGGCCTACATCCAAAACTCACATTCTTCTGAAGAGAGAGCCTCCCTGAAAGATCTAGGTTCATCATCAGTACATAACAAAGAAAATTTACAATGAAAATCAAGTGGGCTATACCTATCAACTATATTTCGTTGTCTTGTGGATCTTCTCAAAGGTAGAGTAAGAGGTTCCTCCTCATGTTCATCCTCATTGTTTTCAACTTCTTCTGTTACAACGGATTTGTCAGAACTCTCTTCTTCTCCATCTTCTTGTCCATCTCTCTATTCTTCTGCATGTGCATCTTCTTGCTTAGTTTCAAAATGCACTATCTTTGAATTTTCCTTTGGTTGCACATCTTCAAAGTTAGCTCTAAATTCCCTGAAAATAACATCTCTAGAAAATATCATCTTTTGTGTTAGTGCATTCCAAAGTTTATAACCTTTAACATTTTCACCATAACCTACAAAGATGCATTTCTAAGATTTGGGATCCAATTTAGACCACTTCTCTTGAGGCACATAAACAAAAGCATCACAACCAAAGACCCTTAAATGTGAAACTGAAGGCTTTTTACCCAACCACATTTCATAAGGAGTTTTATCAACAAGAGCTTTACAAGGAGATCTAGTAATTAAATAACAAGCAGTACCAATAGCCTCTGCCCAAAATCATTTGTCTAACTTAGCACTACTTAACATGCTCCTAGCTCTTTCCATTAATGTACACTTCATTCTTTCTGCTACCCCATTTTGTTGGGTGTGTAAGGTGTAGTCTTTTGCCTAACAATTCTTGCATGTTTGCAAAACTCATCAAATTCCTTAGAACAATATTCACCCCCATTGTCATATCTCAATACTTTTATCTTATAATCTATTTGCTTTTCAACCAATGCCTTAAATTCCTTAAATTTGGTGAAAACTTCAGATTTTGAATGCATAAAATAAATCCAAGTATATCTTGAGTAATCCTCAATGAAGGAAACATAATAACGAGATCTACCCAAAGAATCTGTATCCACTAGACCACACACATCCGAATGAATAAGTTCTAACAATCCATTAGCTTTATTAGTTCCTTTAGGAAATGATGACCTATTTTGTTTACCAAACACACAATCCTCACAAAAATCATTTTTACCAATAGAATAATTAGAAATACCGTCTACTAGTTTCTTATCAAGTATGGTCCTAAGACCTTTTTCACCAATGTGACCCAATCTATGGTGCCACAACATACATGCATTTTCAGTGCTAGTTACAAAAGAGGAGTTACAAAAAGTAGAGGCATGTAGCGTAAAAATAAATTCCCTTTCTGAGATCCTTTAGCAACCACCAAACTTCCCCTTACCATCCTGCAACCAGACTTGTCAAATGTCACATGCATCCTAGAATCATTCAACTTGGAAACTGAAATTAAACTTTTTGTAAGTCCTGGAATATGTAAAACATCATCAAGGGTTTTAACCCTCCCATCACTGAAACAAAACTTTACCTTTTCTTTACCAATAACCTTTTGTGAGCTATTATCACCCATGAAGACCTCTCCTCCATCATATTCTTTGTACGTAGAAAACCACTCCTTATGAGGAGTCATATGGAAGGAAGCACCTGAATCAATAAGTCAAGCATCATTACAAATTGTGTTAGCTAAAATAATCAAAGCATCAGAATCACCATTATCAGAGGACTTTTCCATGGAGGAATCTGCATTCTTTTTCTTGTTTCTACATTCCTTCTTCACATGTCCCCGTTTACCACAGTTCCAACACTTCACTCTACTCTTTCCAGGGGTCTTAGATCATCCTTTAGACTTATCCTTCTTCTTATCCCCTTTAGGATCTTTCTCCTTGGGCCTACCTCATACATGCAAGGCATCTTGGGAGCCACTGTGCATGGTCTTTCTCCTCATCTCCTCTGAAAGAAGTATGGGAATAATAGTATCCAACTTAGTTTCTGCACCACCACTTGTTATAGCAATAACTAAATTTTCCCAAGATTCTGGCAAAGAGCAAATCAATAAAATGCATTTATCCTCATCTTCTATTTTAACATCAATAGATGCAAGCTGACTTATAATCAAATTTAAAGCATTCAAATGTTCAGCAATAGATTCACCGTCCTTCATCTTTAATGAATACAAACATCTTTTGAGATACAACTTGTTAGACAAACTCTTAGTTTGGTAGATTTCACCTATCTTCCTCCAAAGCTTGTATGTTGTGTCTTCTGAAGAGACATTCAGGAGGAAAAAATCTGTGAGACACAACCGAATAGTCCCTCGAGCCTTCTTGTCTAACATATTCCAATCTTCATCTAACAAGGTTGAAGTAGATGACTTCTTTTCAACTGAAACCGGTAACCACTGATCTCTTTCCTCAAGAAGGTCCTCCACTTTCAACTTCCACATCTCGTAACTAGTTCCATTGAACTTCTCAATATCTAGATGAGAGGTGGAGGCCATGGTATACAATCTTTCACAAATCTGCAAAACCCACAACACAAAAGCTCCCACTACAGCAAAAAACCTTCAACACTCTAAAAGGAAAGCGTCCCTTCCTTAACAGAACCGTTAGCTCTTATATCAAATGTTGAAAAACAAGGTGAAGAAAGCTTGCAATATGAACTTAAATGTGTGAATGAAAATCTAAAATATGTAGATTAACCTTAGCCTTAGTGTGAAGAAAGAATGAGAGAGAGAGATAGAACAATATAACACATGCAACAACAGATTTACGTGGAGAAACCCCAAAGGGAAAAAACTCCACCACCGAAAGAGAGGCAAGTATATTACTGATAATCTTCAATATTACATGCAGAAATAGACTTCTCTTATCATTCCCTGTAAATATAGTAGCACCCTATTACCCCAGTAAACTGAATTCTTAATAATACTAGCTCAAGGCCCCAATTTATAGAGATTTGTGAGGATGAAAACCACCATGGTTTCACCAAACAATAGGCAGCAATACCACCTAGAAAAACCCATGCCTCCCTCCTTGAAATGGTCAAAAATACCAAAAATAGCCTCTTACAGATGCTCTTATAGCTGTCATAAGGCATCTTTTATGCATGGGTGCCTGGGGTCTAAAAATAGCATATTCTGTCATAGGGAATCTGTCATACTGTCATAGCATCTTATGACAACTTGCATGCATGTCATAGATGCTCTTACAACACCCTATTTTGACCCACAACCTTATTTTAGAAGATTCCAAGGTGGGACACCTAGCTAATTTGTCCTTTTCCATAAGGATAAACGGTAACGGTAACACTGCATTTACATAGTCTCTTTCACCACTATTGGTCAAACAGTTTCACCTCTTATGGGTAAATGTACAAAACACTTTAGGAGAATAATAAAAATAAAGGATTTACAATGTTGATGACACATAAATCGTAACACTCATTTCTCATTTTAGCATCCACAATCTTCATGCAAAGTTACTCTCTCCATATTGAGAGCTAATTTTTCCCATTATCATTTGCAACATTGATTTGTCAAGGGTTGGGAAATGGTCACTTTTTACAACAAAGTGACACCAATCCACTATGGGATAGGTATGCATTTGTGCTTCTTTCATACTTTCAATTAGTTTATTTGGTCATTTTTTTTGTGAAGTATGGTGCATTATCTCATAGGAGCATTTAGTAAATTTGCATGAACTAACCTTTGTCATGGAGTTTAGAATGTATGCATATTTTATTGGTGCTCACAGGGGTATTTAGTCATTATGCTCAACTTTCCCAACTTTACCACCTTGCCTATATAAGCAAGGTTACATTGCACATTCTACTAAAATCTTTTACCATCTCTTGATAATATCAATTAGGCTTATTTGTGTGCATGCATTTTTTGGAAGTAGATCTTAGATAATTTTTCTTTATGATCTTGTAAATCATAACATGAACTAATCTTAGCCATGCAAGAAAAAATACTCTCAAAATATTGAACCTATCCTACTGAATTTTTCTTTTTCTTTGGAAGATTTCATTTGAGTTTGTAGGTTATTTGAGGGTTTCTTGACATTTTCTTATGGATTTGTTTATATATCTTTGTAGACATGCAAAATTAAATTCTGCATTAATCAAGTTCACTCATCAATTGAACTAGATTTCACATTAGGTCCATTCATCAATTAATCAGGTTCACCTTCATTCACTTAGTAGGTAATTTTATTAATCTACATTTCCTCAGGTCATTTATTTAAAATCAAGCAAACATTATCATCATACTTTTAATAAATCAAACATCCATTTAAATCAAATCCTAAATCATATTCCATCATTTTCTAATTCAAATAAATCAAATATCAAAGTCCTAAAAATCAACTCACCTAATCATCATTAAACTAACATAATCATCATTTATTTAATCTAACCATGATTAAATACTAATCTCACCCACTTGCATTCTCTAGATATCTCCACTTGCACAAATAAATCAATTTTATTGATTTATTAAAAACCCTCATTTTCCCTCAACATGACAAGTTGATTTGTCCCTCCAACATTGCATTTATTGCTATTTTTCTTGTCCCCCTCTAAAAAATTATTGCAAAATTTGAATTCAAATTCTCCCTCTCATGGGCACTCTTCCCAAATCTTTCACAACCATTGGCCTATCATTATTTGACAAATGGCATCTCCTCATTGGTGGATCTTTAATCCCACATTCACCATCTTGGCCAATCTATCATCAAGAAAATCTATAAAAGGAGGCCTTCATTCTCATTCATGGATCCACAACTTTTATGCAAGATTACTCTCTTAATTTGATAACTTATCTTGCTCATCATTTCCATTGCATTTACATCATCTTGAGCTTTGATCAAGGATTGGCAAAGGGTCACTAACACATGTGACACCAATCCACTATGGAATATGTAACTTGTGGTTGCTTTCATAATGCTTTTAGTTTTTCATCCTTTGTTGCATTTTGGAAGAATTTGCAAGGTATTTCATAGAGGTATTTTGATAGATTTGTGAAATACTAACCCCTATATGAAGTTTAGTGTTTGCAGATTTTAATGGATGGCTACAATCTTAATTGAAATTTGTGTCCAATCTGCTCATTTGTGCTATGTGGAAATATAATATTCTCCAATCTACTCATTTGTGCTATGTGGAAATATAATATCCCTTGTACACTATTAGATTTATTAAACTAAAGTAGATGTAACAAACTAAAAAAAATAAAAAAATTAGTAGACTTAAAAGAGGGCAGAAATGGAAAGGATGGTGGATGTAATAGCAGTGTAGGATTAACTACTATATTTTTAGTAGACCTAAAAGAGGGGAGAAATCTATAGGACGATGGTTGACGTAGGAGTGTTGTATGATTGACTTTAATAAAGTGTGCTATAAAATATGTTCAAAAGATTGGAAAAACAATTGTATTTTCAGGAATGGTATAATAATCTTAAAATCATCAACAAGATCTTTTATAAGCAAGTGGAAAAATAAGAGATTATTTTTAAGTAATAAAATTAAAATCATATTTCATTAGAATAAATCAAGATTAAAGATGACAGAAAAAACACGTTTGGTTATGTATTTAATTTTGGGACTGGAGTTGTCTTCAAAGAAGTAGCCAATAGTCTGTCTTTCATCAGCTGAAGCATAATATGTGGCAGCCACAAGTGTAGCATGCCAAGTAGTTTGGATGAGAAGAATTTTGAAAGAATTGCAAAATGAACAAATGGAGGCAACAAAAATTTACTGTGATAACAATTTAGCCATAACTCTCTCAAAAAATCCAGTCTTTAATAAGAGAAGCAAGCACATTGATCCCAGGTATCACTTTTATTAGGGAATTAATTAACAATGGTGACATATTTTTAGAGTTTTGTAGATGAGAAGAGCAAAGTGTAGATATTTTCACAAAGGCACTGGGAAGAGATAATTTCATTTTTCAAAGAAACAAATTGGGAATGGTGGACAGTGCAATTATGTTTAAGGGGGAGTGTTGGAATGTAAACCCAACTGCTGCCGTTCAACAAACCGTTGCCTGCGATATCGCAATATGGGTTATTACCCATTGCGATACTATGGGGAACCATCTACCAAGCTTCCTCCACCAAAGGATATTTTGTAATACAGAATATTGATATTTAAATTTTAATATTAAAGTAAAGGATACTTTATTTAATACGTTTTGTTCGGGAAAAGTTAGTTAGGTAATTTGTAATAAACTTTATTTCGTGCCCTCCCTTCTATGAATGTTTTTCACATGACTTTTAACTTTTACCTATATTGGTATATGTATTTTTACTTTGAAAGATAAGGCGAATGTGAGCATATAGAAATTAATGAGCAACAACTCTGTGTTAACGATATTTTTTTTAACCTTTAATTATTTTCTGTGAAAATTCCTCTGCCTTTTTCCTTCACAAGAGCTAATGGTGAGAATAGAACATGAGGAAATATTATTGGTCCAAGAAATTATAAGACATTTTGAATCCCTGCCAAAGTGTTGGGCACATTTAACCTTGATAGCCATGCTCTTATCTGGCATCTTTGAAACTGTAGTGTAGGTGATGATTACTAGGTGATGATTATCGGCAAATTCATCATCAACAATGATTAATGGAAAATTCACCATCAATAATTCATCAATAATTCACCATGGTTGAAAATTCACGGTCAAGTCTTTCAAAAACATTGATTTTATTAAAAATATTACTTTTGGTGAATTTTTCCACTATTACACAACAATTTGTTATAATTTCTTTACATTAGTTTTATTCTTCAAAGATATACCACTAATGGACCTAGAATGATGTTCTATAATAAATACTCTTAATACTTATGTTATGGTGGTCTCATAAATACATTATCAATCAAACCCTAATATGTTTTTTTTGGTGATTGTTGCCATCCTTTTCAAATAAATAAAGAAATTCTTTAAATACAACAACTAATATTATAAATTTATAGAATATGCATTAAATCAACTATAATAACTAGTGAAATAATAAAAAATAAGTATTTTTAAATTTTGAATTTTAAAAAGAGGATATTAAATCTATAATTAAGTAAAGGTTTGCACGTGTAAACTTTATTTCACATAATACTTAAAAATATAAAACATGAGGAATACATTTTTAAAAATTAATAATAATAATTTAGATATAAACTAAATTTGTATATAAGTAATTTTTTTTATATTTTAAATAATATAAATAATAATAAAAAATACAAGAAGAAAATGTTTAAATATACAATTTTCACTATTACAATTATATCTAAATTTAATAGAATTATAAATCTTGAGCTGATACTCATTTTTAGATATTTTCTAATGATATATGAAAAACTATTATAATTTTTAGTACTAAAAAATTATTTCTTATTTTCTTAATTGATTTTAAAGGATCTTGTTGATGATTTTTTGAGATTATTATACCTTTTCTAATAGTTAAATGTATTTTTCAATCGTTGAACATATTTTATAATTATATATTTTATTAATTGATTTATATGATAGATTGTGTTTGTATTTACTATCTCTCTCTATATATAAAGGATGAAAATGTATATATTAAAAAAATAATATATTATATTTTAAATAGCTTTAAAATATTATATTCTAGTCATTTTTAAAAATTAAATATATTTTTTTCATAATCTTCAAGAGCAAAGTTTCAATTAATTCCTCACCTTTAGTCTTAGTTTCTTCAATTTTAAAAGTTTACTCTTAAACAATCAACCTTTTGTTTTTCACTTGATTTTGAAAGATATTATTGATGATTTTGAGATTCTTTTACCTTTCCCAAAAACCAAATGTAATCTCCAATCACAAACATATTTTATAATATATTTTATTAATAATCAATCCAATAACTTTCACCATCCTTCCAATTTCTCCCCTCTTTTAAGTCTACTAAAATTACCTTTTAGTTTACTAAATTTATTAAACTATTGGAAGGGTTAATATAAAATATTTAGTCAATTAAAGAAATGTATATAATTTTTTAATATGGTACAATATATTTTTATATAGATGATATATTAAATATCTGTTTTCATATTAATTAGATAATAAAGGTAATTTAATGATAATGATAATTATAAATTAATATAGAATTTAAATGTGTAAATAAAATAAAATAAAAATATGGTATTTGATTTTGATTTTAATGATGTTTTTTACGTTTAGACGTCAAATATCTATTTTACAATATTTATAATGTTTGTTTTCTATTATTGACTTAAAAAATCAATTAATCTATAGAGGAGAAGTGATCTTAGTAGTTGCAAGAATGATTTGATGCAAGATTCATATTCTTCTAAGTTCGATTCCTAATAGATGCTAGGTGATGTGCTATAATAAAAACATAATGATTTCATTATGATGCTTTTATAAATGCTCTATCAATCAAATCTTATAGAAGATATTATTTTCAAATGAACAAGACTACGAATAAATAAAATATAATAAATAATCATCACCTGCACTACGTTTTCAAAGGTGCGAGATAAGAATGTGGCTTCGGCAGGGATTCAAAATTTCTTATAATTTGTTGGGCCAATAATATTTCCTCGGGTTCTGTTCTCACCATCAGCTCTCCTTCAAAACTGTTTTTTTTAAATAAATCAATGGAAATTATTAGCAGGCACTACGGTGGTTCATTCATATTGAAGTAAATCCAGTAGAAACCAATCTACGACCATCCTATCTACCCGTGAGAGCTAGTCTTATCATATTCTTTTTAATGCTTAGAAGAACGACGACATTTAGGATCTGGTAGATTTAAATTCGTGACAATTTTTATACAGGTAGAAACACAACGCAGTCACAGGAAGAGGTATATGCGCAAAACCTAGTCATGAGAAAAAAGACAAAGCCTTGTAGGGCTCCGGGCCTTCATGACTGGTCACAGGAAGAGGAATCTCCTCTCCAATCAACAGCTTCTCTGAATGCAGTGAAAGTGCATTCAGAAGGCGAAGGGCATTCCAACCAACTGCAAGGGCCTCCAATTGAAGAGGTATCAGATTGGGCAAACCCAGAGTCTCCTTGCCCATCAACAGCTTCTCTGAATTCATTGAAAGTGCATTCAGAAGGCGAAGGGCATTCCAACCAAATGCAAGGGCCTCGAATTGAAGAGATATCAGATTTGGCAAATCCAGAGAGAGTGATCGGTGGCAGGTTAAAGTATATTTCATGTTTAGCTAATTCAAATAATCTCTGTGTGCATTTTTGTGTTCTGCTTCTCTGATCTTAGACAAAAGTAAAGGGTGATACTTTATAGAATTAGGGTTTTATTCGAAAATCAATGCGTACTTGTGTATTAATTGATGACTGTTTCTTTTTGCAGCCAGGATAGTCAGGTTAAGAATCACAACGCAGGTATATCATCCTTCTCTTTATAAAATGTCTTATTTCTTTTGGTTTGGCTACTGTACCCCCCAATGGATGTCTTTCTCTTGCTCGGGTTTGTGCTTTTACTGTATCAGAGTTATGAGATCTCTTACTCTTTAAACGGCTATGATTCTAGATTCTCTTTTTTTAGGTCATTATATAGAGACCGAACTAGCAAATGAAACAATTTATTGGATTAAAATGATATTTGTGCAAATGAAGATGGAGTGGAGAATGTTAACCAGCCTCCTTATTATCGGATAAGGAAGATACCAAACATACCCAGATCCGTTAGGGATCATCTGAGAATAGCAAGAATGAAAAAGTAGCCCATATTGCTAGTGAGAATTTAAGACTTGATTTTGTATGCTGGACAAGGATCTGATACAAATATTTGATTCGAAATGTTTTCGATCTTAACAGATTTGATTTATAACAGACCATAAGCTATCAGTTAATTGTGTGTAACTCTGAAGCCATGTCTTGAATGCCTGCTCATTGAGACATGGCAGATAAATTGAGGTTTGAACTTGCTATCATTATTTGTGTTTTTCAATGGTTCAATCATTTTAATATATATCATTATCTGTGTTTTTCAATGGTTCATGTTATTAAAATTTTATGGATCAAACACTGTTATTTCATGGTTCATGTTATTAAAATAATTTAATAGGTGACTCTGATGTTTCAGTTACCTCTAGGCGAGATATAATTGCTCAGTTCATTTTATAGATTTTTTTTTTAATTATATCGATATCTATATATATATATTCACTCTTGATTCAAATATAAATCAGAAATTTGAAAATCACAGTTGCACAAAAAGATATAAATAAATAACAGTAATTATTGACAGACTTCAACAAAATAAATAGCCTCTTTATCTCTCTACAGTAGCAGCAAGGTTTAAAAGAGCCTTTTATCTTTAAAAGGAGCTTTTACATGACACATATTAACTGCTGCAGTCGAACAGAAATTAAATGAACTCTTGAAAACAAATTAGGTAAATTAAAAACAAGCTAACTAAAAAGAGAAAAGCTACTAGTTACTCTCTTCAATAATAAATTGATGCAGGAGATGTTTTCCATTTATGTTCCTGTTGTTTCTTTTTGTAGATGTTTTTACATTTTTGGATACCCTTTTCGTTTCCAACTTTCAGAACTACTTTTTGGTTTTTTCTGTTCAATGCTATTTTTAGCAATTATGAATTTGAAGATGTGGGAAGAAGAAATTTATGGGAAGGTTTGAAAGTTATTCAAGTTCCAGTTTTTGCTTTTTGCCCTTAAAAACATTTCAAGCTCAGTTTGAGGCACTAAATGATCCCGGATGGGCCTTAAATTTTGTAAAACCTTTCGAGCTCTGTTTGAGGCACTGACACTATTTTTAACCCCAACCCTAACTAAATATATATCTAACCCTAACCTTAATTCTATAACTAAAAGTAATTCTAATCTTGTCTTTCATGTGTGCACACAAAATTATTCTATATTTTTAAGAATTTAAATATACAACAGTTTTTAAAAGTTTTAAAAAGTAGAGAATAATTTTTTAAAGAAAAAATTATATTGAACATACTAAGGAAGTACACAACAACTAATTAATGAAATGTACATTAACTTACACTAACAACCATTAACAAAAGTGTGGTATGTATAAGCCATGCGGATGCCCATGCCTTTTTGTAGGATGGGTAGCCATTACCCCACCATACTACTCATTGCCAAGGAGATCCATGTGGTGCCCGCCCATGATATCGCAATCAATAAAAAACTCACAACTTTTGATCACACGATGGTAGGAAATCTTGTTTGTTCAACACAATCGCTAGATTTGTTATTAACCATTGAGCACCTTTCCACTGAGATTATAACATCTCCGTTGATTTAAAACACGTGCATCTTATAACTATTTTAGTAACCCGTGACATAATGTATTAAAGATGCATCAAAGTATTTATCATTCCTTCAACTTCTCTAGATGAGACATGTGGCACTCGCCTGTGATATCACAATCAATAAAGATCTCACAACTTTTAATCACGCGATGGCGGGCAACCATGGATCTCAACCATTGGTAATCCTATTCGTTCAACATAGTCACTACTTTTGTTATTAACCATTGAGCACCTTTCTACTGGGATTATAACATCTCCATTGATTAAAAACATGTGCATCTTATAACTGCTTTAGTAACCCATGAAATAATGTATTAAAGATGCATCAAAGTATTTATCATTCATTCGGCTTCACCGGATGAGACACGTGGTCAACAAAGAAAGTGTGGTGGGGTCATCACAGGATGGCGGGGAATGGCTGAGATCACACGACGATTGATCTATGCCCATGCAAACTTGTCCCTCTGCCAAATAAAAATATTTATTAGGGGAAAGGGTGCACTCAATCATGATGATAATACCCAGTCTTACCACATATTTATACTATCTATTGTAAATAAATAGTCCAAATGTAAATAAAGAAAAAACCAAATGTTGAAAAAATGGACCCATACTTGAACAAATGAGAACCTCTAAATGTTATATAAAAAAGACATAAATACATTCATGAAAAGTGAAATAAGTTTTTTTTTGTTTCAAATAAAATATCACAACTCTCCACTATAAGTATATCATTTAAAAAATAAAATGCTCATTTAATTAAATAAGACACTCATTTAACCAAGTATTGTTATCATAGTGAAAAAATATTGTTCTTATGTGTACAACAATTGGGGTAGCAATGTACAAGCATTGGATAATTTTATATTAATAGTTTGTCCTATCAAAAATATAAAAGGTGCGCAAAATAAATAACATGTATTTTCCCATTAAATGTGAAGGATTTTCAAAAAGTTCTAGTGTTCAACTATTGGTCCATTTTTGTTCAATATAAGTTTTATTTTAAATAATTATGTGTTGTTTTTATAAGAACAAATAGATTTTTTGTGTTCAACTATTAGTCCATATGTGTTGAATATAAAAGGTAGAGATATCAAATATTTATGGTTATCAATAAGTATTTGGTCCACTTAGGTTGTATATTAATTTTAATTTAAATAAAAATATCATATTCTACAAGCAACAAATGATATTTTTTTGGTTCAACTATTGGGGGTTCCATGATTAAGTTTTGGTTGAACCTTTAAAAAGTCAAATTTTAGACACTTCTCAAAAGATCTGATGATGTGGCAAGTTGCATGATGAGTTGCGCCTCCAAACCTTAGTTATAGATAAATAAGAGACCAGTCTACATTTCAAAAAAAAAAATGAAGGTTCTACGATATTCTAGTCAATTGCTACATGTTGAGAAAGCCTGCATGACTACTGGGCCCTCTCCCCTAAAAGAATAATGGGACATCATTAGGTCGATGACAAACAATGACATAAGTTGTTTTAACAAGGTAACACAAGACCAACAAAAGACTTAGGAAAAATAAAGTCAGGCAAAGGAAATAAAATAATAAAATAAAAGGGGGCCCAACCTGGACGAAGCGATGGGGCTTAAGTCGTTTTAAAGCCTTCCAAAAATGTAACGGCCAAATAGATCCCATCCAAGGTGTAAGATGAACACTAGGGTTTTACATGAAGATGAAGGTAAAACCAAAACCTTAGGCTTTTTCCAAATACCATAGATGGGTATGTGCAGGATCATGATGGGCCAAAAAGTGGCAATATGATGGGTATGTGGCTGGTGACTATTTTCTTATCCAAAATTGATGAAAGGAAAATGGTTTTTAAAGGATATTTTCAACTTTCCATTGATATAAATTATGCTTTACTTTGAATTTAATAAGTAATTATTATTCATTTTCTATTCAAATTACGACTAAAGTCCTGATTGATAGGCTAATTGAAAAATATTTATAGCTTTCAAACAATATCATATTGTTTGAATCCAAAACATGCATCACATTCTATGCTTCACATACTATAGGATTAAAAAAATAAAAATTGAATTTCATGAAGTTTTGACCAAGTTAAGGTGCTTAGACATTTGAGTTTTTATATTTTTTAAAAAGTTGTAATAAAAAATTCATAATTAATTATTTACCTAGAAAAAAATTACAAAAAAAATATGCATCACATCTGGGCATG
>VDFB02080429.1:41944-72959 GCA_007258455.2 Sequoia sempervirens | reverse complement strand
GTACAAATTAGACATGACAAAAATGTTTTATTATTATGTTTTTCATAGTTTATTGGGGTTAATTTTATAATGTTTTAATATTATTATTTGTAGTCAGCGATGGGGAAAGGCACCAGCTGTAGACGAGAGCATCCATAGTGAGGTGCAACCAATATTTTGTGATGATGACATCGCGTATTCAACAAACCCTCTTGATATGATAAGGAAGATCTAAAAAAATGCAATGAAGAAATCGTTATGTTGATATTAAAGTGCCTCCAACAGATGAAGATAAAGAGGTTAAAATATTATTTGAGAGATCACAAAACTTGCAAGTAAAGTTATCATGAGGTCTTTTAATTATAACCTTAAGTTCATTCATGGTTTTATATTTTGTACACTCTTTTATATGACCAGACTAAAATATGTATTTATTTTTTATAGGATTGGCTGCATCCTCACTATGATGCTCTAAGCCATGATGAAGTCTACCAAAGTGTTGCATGAGGAGTAAGGGGTTGGTACAAGTGTCCATCCACGATCTTCTCATTTATACATCACATCATATGACCCCATCATTTGTGCCTATATTGTTGTCTGAAATGTCGGCAACACATACCATACAGCCATCTGTTAATGCACCCTCTGGCAGTGAACACATGTCAAAACATGTGTCAGGACATGTACCTGGGGATCTGAGGCTACTAATCTTGGTGATATTTTAGCAGCATTTCCTAGATCTTCCCATATTACTAGTATGAGAACATTGCCGATCACATTTGTGGTGACCGAGAATTTTGTTCCCATAAAGATAGAGAAGGTCCCAGGTACTTTAAAATGTTTTAATTATTATTATATATAATCCAATTGAAATTTACTTATTGATCACTCTTTTTAGACTATTGATCCCATGATCATTTTGTAGGAAATGATTTTTTTTATAAAAATTTAAGTGATATTACATTGGAGCTCTTCGGGCCCACCATACGTACATGGTCGAATGCCCAAAATCAAGATTTAAAGGATGAGCTTATTAACCATTTAGTTGTGTTGTTCGGTGATAAAACATTCAACCGAACCAAGGTTCTTAAGAAAACTGGTACCTATCTAAAGTATGTGAGGGACCAATATAGGTCACATTTAGAGAAGAATAAAAAGTACGAGCTTCCCCTCGTCATTACGAAGAGGGAGTGGAAGGACCTAGTGTCAGATGGAAAGGAGAAGGCTGAAAATAAAAAAGGAAAGACACCACCGGGCCAAGGAAGGTATGTGATACTATCAACAATATAATTATATACTAATTACTCTTTCTTTTTACATAATCTAATATATTTCAAACTTTTCATAGGCTGCCCAACACATCGAAGGAAACAAAGGCAAGAGTTGAAAAACATGGGCAACACAAACTTGGCTCTGGTGGTTATATGAAATTAGCGGCACAAATTGTAAGTATTAATAAATGAAATATAGTATCCAAATAATAAATTGATTTTTTTTTGGTTTTATCACACCAGAGAAGCAAAATTCATGATCTTATGCAAAAATGTAGGGCTCTAAATTCAACAGAGTTCCCACCGAAGATGACCTGAAGATTTCCTTCTAGCAAGGCTATGGAGCCATGGCTGAACGCCTAAGAGTCTTGACTGGGAAAACACAACCTTCCACTACATCCGACATGTAGATAAATAAACTCAATAAAGTTTATTTAAAATTGAATACTTGTGTAATCTATTCAATGTTAATTTCCACAATAAATTAATTACATGCCTATTTGTTTTAAACATTCAAGCAATGATAATACAACACATGACATTGGAATGCAGCCTGGTGAGGGTGGAGCACAACCTACAGATGAAGCTCATGGTGTGCATCCCACTACTTTAGAGCATGTAGAGCGTGATCAACATGTTGAGCATGATTAGGCTAGAGAAGATCGGGGAACATGATGTGGCCCCATCAATTAAAGAGGACCCTCTAAGTTCTTTAAGCATATTTAATTGTGTATTAATTAATGTAACCTTTCATGTTTCAACTTTAGAGCATGTAGAGCGTGATCAACATGTTGAGCATGATCAGGAACATGATGTGGCCCCATCAGGTAAAGAGGACCACTCTCATGTTCTTTTAAACATATTTAATTTCAATTTGAGTATTAATTAATGTAACCTTTCATGTTTCAACTGCAGATCAGGATTTAGAGGGTGTTCAACATGTTGAGCATGAGTCTATAATAGAAGTTCAAGAACATGATATGGACCCATCAGGTAAAGAGAACCACCCTTATGTTCTTTTAATTAATGAAATACTTGTAACAATAATAATAAAACATATCAATTGAACATTTCTTTGTTATTGCAGCAGACCCCCCTTGCAGCGACGTCCACGTCATCAACAGACGACTAGGCATACATTAAGATCACAAGCAGAGGGAAGAACAACTAAAAGGGGGACAAATGATTTAGAAAATGATACTCCACTTCATATTTTTTATCTTTAAAAAAGAAACAAAAAAAAGTGATTGTAATCATATCATGACAACCATATTTTTGATAATATGTAAAAACTAAAAGAATGAATATTATATGTTAATGAATGAATGTGAATATGTTAATTAATGAATGTTATATGTTAATGAATGAATGTTATATGTTATTAATGGATGAATGAATGAATGTTATATGTTATTAATGGATGAATGAATGATTAATGTTTTTGAAAAGGAAAAAACAAGTTTTACAGGGACCTGAAACCACAAATTTTGAACAACAAGTTTTACAGGGACCTGAAACCACAAATTTTGAACAACAAAAGATAAGCAGAAAAAGTACAGACAACCAGACAGCTGTCCCAAAAAAGAGACAACAGCACCAAAAGACAGCAGGGCCCAAAAAGGACCGACCAAAAATCTAGCAAACAGAACATCACATTACTCCAAGGTGTTCAGTAATTCCTCAGCGTCCTTTTCAACATTCTGCATGTCCTGTAACCCCTGCTTGAGAATTTGAACCGTATGTGAAGAATTCGGGGTTTTCCTCTTTATGTTTGCCCTGGTACGAGTCAAAATCCCTTCACCAGCCGATCTGCTGCATCCCCTGTCCGTATCCAAATCCACCACCAGCGAGCCCTTTTAGTTTTTTTCAAGCTTTTCCACCATAGCATTTATGATGATAGTATTATGCCTAGCAATTTTGTAGTTATTTGCAATAGTGGCCCTAATGTTTTGTCCAATCTTGGCCATGTTACATTCGATACTAGCCAATCTATCTTCCTATAATTGCTATCTTTTTCTTGGTAATGGAATTTCCTGTTCATCATTTTCTCTACTGAGCTAGCTAATCTTCTGCTCTGAATCCATAACCTTGTTGCTGAGATTAGTAACATGGTCCTTCAGGTCACAAACTTCTTTTTGGGTCCAATTGAGAACGGTAAAAAGACCACCCATGCTTTTTTCTGCTATATTAGCCAAATCCTCAGACTTAAGCTTATTCAAGGTAGAGTTAACTTCTTCCTGAATAGGGGACTCAACATGATCATTCCCAAGTTTTCCAGAAGCAGGGGCACTAGGGGTTGATTCCTTACTGACCAAAGGCTTCTCAGAAAGGATTTCCATAAAGTTTCCAGAGTACGAAACAAGTTTCATAATAGGGTTACCTTTAAAACCAGGGGACAAACCTGGAGTAGGGAAACCAGGAGACAGCTAGGGGTTAAGATAGAGTGGAGAGGCAAAAGCCAGACTAGGGCACTCTTGCAATGGTTGTCGTTTAGGACAAGATAGCGGGGCAGGACCCTTAAGATTTTTCTGACATGACAAGGACTGGGGAGCAATGGTATCAGGACCAACAAGAACACAAGCAGGGGGGGCCCGGGGTACAGATTCCCGACTGCTTTCGGTCTCCTCATCATCCAACTCTTCAATTTCAACAGTTTTAGGCAGAGCAGGTAAATTTTGAAAATACTCAAAGATGAGCCTAACAAGACCAGGGTGGATAATAGCATTCCTCCTAGGGTTTCTTTCCACATCATCAAGACAATTCTTCAAAGAAGAAAATAAGTAAAAAGGCAGAGATAAATGAACCTTATGACGGAAATGATTCAGAATGGCAAAGTGGTAACCATAGACTCTGGTAAAGCACCCGTCAACCATAATATATTCCATGATGACTCTCAAAACTTTCCTCCAAATAGATTTGATGGACTCCACATCAAAGTAGCTATTAGCAACCTTAACCATCTTCACTTTCTCCTTATCTTTTTTGGGGAATTTAATAACCGCTTCATCAGAGAATCATCGGTCTCGATAGAATTTAACACCCTCGGTCGAGAGACTAGTAATTTCCCCAATCAAGTCCTCACTCAGCTTAACATTCCTGCCAAACAACACAATTTCTCCATTTTTCCAGTTTTTAACAAAATAGTCCAGCAACCCCTCATCTGTACCATGGAGTTTTTACAGATAAGGGACTAATCCTCCCTTTTCTATTCTTTCCCAAGATATAGCATTCTTTTTGTGCTCCTAGAAATTACTCGGCTCCATGCATTTTCTTTCTCCCCCCATAGTCAGCTCACTATAAAACCACACTAAACAGTTGCTCTGGGTCCTGTCTAGGTAATTTTTGTCGAATACCCAGAAAGCGTGCCGCAAACTCTTCTTAAAAAAGAAAGTGACATCTATCCCATCAAATCTAATGAGATCGATGTAACTGATCTTTATCTGTTTCATCATGACTAAGATTTCCTTCTCTCCCATGCACGGAATCATAATAAATTAGCGCTTTAACTTCATGATGGAGGTTATCATTCTTCCTCCACGTGTTTTCCCCACCCTTCTTAATCCCTTCATTGGTGAAGAAATCCACCACCATTTTGGCTTCTCTATAAGCGTGTGACACTCTCACTTTATCAAAATTACTTAATAAAGTTTGTGTGTCTTTGATCCATTTTTTAATGGTCCACAAGGGGGGGGGGTAAGCCCAAGAATACAATTTATTATATTCAAAGACTCGCCCTCCAACCAAAGATATTTCATGTTGGTCTTGAGGGCTAGGCTAACCGCGTGATAAGCCCTGTTATATTCAATGAATGATTAATGTTATATGATTGGGTATGGCGAATTGAGAGTGATGTGAGGGGGGGAGGGGCCAAATGAGCTTCCACCGTCATGTTGTTAGCCCTGTTAAGTAGAGAATATTAAACTATTCTTGAAACAAAGAGAAGCTCAATAAGGTAATGCACTTTTCAATATAAGAAATGCATTGTTTGAAGCATCAAACCCATATGCAAAAATGAAAAAAAGTGCTAACTTTTCACTATGGTGGTAGAAAAATGATTCTCTATACCCTGAATCCATGCTCTGCATCATAATTTGAAGTTGTTTCCATTCCAATGTTCTGAGTTTAGTTTGTTTGTATGGCTTTGTATGAATACCACATTGTGTTGTGTGTGGATTTGGTTTCAAAGCTCTGTTTCAATTTTTAGTGGTGACATAACTCTAAAATTTGACTTTTGTGCATAACAGGTTAGTGGAAAAATTGACACTGAAGGGTTTAGAGGCTCGATTGAGATAGATACATAATATTTGGATCTTGTTGTTGATGGGAGGCTTCAACTTAACCATGAAATTTTGTACCATCTGCAGGTATGCAAAAGTTTCTCTACTTACATTCATTCTTGATCATAAATGTTGTAAATGATATTAATGCTTCAAACTTAAGATTTGTTTCATTGTTATGATGATCAAAATGTTATACTTTGCTATACATTCAAGCATTCTCTTTCCCCCTACCCTTTTCTCTCTCCCCCCTCCTTTTAAGAAATTTCTTTGTCATGAAAGATTCACATTTATCTCTCATTTACACAAATTTATTTGAAGCGCTTGGAGTGAATAAATATATGTAAAGGATGATGGATTATGTCTAAACACCAAATTTCCATCTTATAGCTAGTTAAATCCTTAATAGTTGAATAGTTTAGAGCTTGAATAATGCTTGTATATGCATGTGTAGCAATAAGGGAGCCTATGTGAAGATTGAAATTTATAACATCACTTTGGTATTTTTCCTTAGGCAGTGAAATGATATTTTGAGTAATACAAAGCTACACACACATTGATATTTTTTGGCATTGCATTGAAGAAATTTTTTTCTCTTATACCTACCCTCGGCTAGACATGGAGGTATATAATATTGGTTTTTGGGTTTATTATGTAAGTAGTTAATTTCACAGAGGAAAACTAAAATATTCTTGATGTCTTGTGTCAGGTGTGAAAGCATATGAATCACTTGCTGAAGGCACCATTTTGTATTCATCCAAAAACTAGTATGTTCTTTTTTTTATGTTTCTTGCATTTTTCTTTTAGGCTCAAGAGATGTAGCTCGGCTCTTTCCATTGCACTTTTCATCTATTTTGATGATTACAGTAGATTGTCCTCATAATTCTTCATGTAGATTTGTTTCTAACCTTATTTTCTACCAATCAATTTGCAAACCACTCACATATTAAGGACCATTTCACTAACTTGTAGTCATCCATTACTTCATATGTTGCAGGTTGTGTCTGTGTGCCAATAAATCCTGATGATTGCAAGAACTTTAATCCTACAAGTGTACCCAATCTTTCTCAAGTAAAAGTCTTACCTTATTTTATAGTACTTTAAATGGTTATTTGAAGGCGCTTCTTTAGATCTGAGATAGTTGAACCCTGGATTAAAATATGGTATTAGATGGGCAGTATAATTATAAAATTGAGGTCCATTGAACACAAATTACGAACATAATTTACTAGACTATGAATAGTGTTACAATTATAATTATTTCTCCTTTACCAACCTCTACATTAATGAAAAAGATAGATCCCTATAAATCTAACCATGAAAGTGTTGAAATCTGCAGTATCTGTAGGACTCCAGAAACTATCAAACATATTTTTTTTGAAATTTTTTATGCTCAAGAAGCTTGGTACTTATTCTGCCATAAGCTGAAGGTCTGGAATATAAATGGTAAAATTAATTGGCATGATATTCTATTTTGTAATTTCAAGCTCAAGTTTGATTGTAAGCTATTTTGGTATTTCTTATCCAATGAGATCATGTGGAATTTGTGGAAGGTGAGAAATGATGATAAATTTAAGGGTATCAAGAGGGTACTTACTGAGTCTGGCAAGAGACTCACTTTCTACTCTGTTGCTCTACAGGTTTCAACTGTTGTGGAGATCTCAATGGAGAATTTCTTGAAGTCAATAACTGAAGGTGCTGCTAACAATACCAAAGAGGATCTGAGAAGTGGACCCACCTGTAGCTTGAGCTTCGAAGAGACTGTGTTGTTCCAGCAGAGACTTGATGAGCTCCAAAGAGTAATTGATGAAGCTGCAAGCCTAGAAAGACAATGTGGCGCCCAACAGTTGGACCCCCAAGGAGAAACAATGGCGGGCCTTGATATTGAAGAAGTCAACAATGAGGAGAATGTAATCAACACTATGTATTGTTTACGCTGAGCAACAACTTGTGGTGCTGTTAACAACAATTTGTATTGTCTATGCTGGTTTTGAAAACAACTAGTGTTTTTTGGTTTCTTTCTTGCTGTGTAAAGTACTGATATGGTATATTTCCTATTATTGAAATGGTTAGATGTTGTACTAATCCTAATGTCGAATAGGCATTTTCATGATATGTAATGGGTGTTAAACTATTTTCAATACAAAAAAAGAAGAAAAGATAGCAAATATTGGAAGTTCATTACATGTCTCATGTATGTGTTAGTATTTTAATTTTGTTTAAGTTGTTCAAGAGCTTGATTAGGTCAAGAATATGTTCTACAAGCTTTGTTCTCTTGACACTACTCAGCATTTTCCCTACACATTTTCTCTTCAATCCAAATGTTTCTTAACTCCTTCCCTTGTTATCCCTTGGTTGTTCTAAAGTGTAATGCTTTTTCTATGCATCTTGTAGTCTGTATGTATGATTAGTCATCTCTAATGAAGCATGGATAACCATTCATGGAATTATTTTTTTAATTAGACAATTTCCATTGTGAGAATAATCATTTAATTTGTATGGAATTAAATCTTTTTCATATTATTTGACTTGGTATTGTAAACTTGTCTTTCTAGGATTCTCTCGGGGGGAACAACAGAACTATGATGATAGGTAGAGTTGTTTCTTAACTCCTTCCCTTGTTAGCCCTTGGTTGTTCTCAAGTGTAATGCTTTTTTATGCATCTTATAGTCTGTATGTATGATCAGTCACCTCTTATGAAGCATGGATAACCTTTCATGGAATTGTTGTTGTAATCAGACAATTTCCATTGTTAGAATAATCATTTAATTTGTATGGAAGTAAGTATTTTTCATATTATTTAACTTGGTATCTATTCTATGATTTAAAGAACCCAAAAATAAGAAAATTAATAGGTTCCATTTGTTTACTTGCTCTTAGATACTTGTTTAATCGACAAGACCCTTAGAATGTCCTGCTGATAACCAACAGTGTTTAAAACTCCTGAAGAGGTCAGATCGGTGTGACATTGGATCTGTCTTGCCGACGGAAGTCATCGACAAGACATGGACTATTATAGTGAGTTTTATATCCTATGCCGATGATTGATCTCTCATCAATGGGTTGGCTTCGGTGGTCATCGCCAAGAGTCTTTGCAATGGTACATTTCAACGAATATTTAATTGCATTGTTTTGTCACAATTTCAATGAAACCCACTGACAAATCACAAAAAAGGTCTAATGAAGTTGCTATAGCTGCGACAAAGGCTTCATTGTAACTCCTTACCTGATTCATCGCAATTTTGATGAAGTCCACTGATGAATCACATAAAAGGTTTGACAAAGGCTTTGTCATAACACCTTGCCACTTCTATCGCAATTTCAATGAACGACATTGACGAATCACATAAAAGGTCTGACGAAGTTGCTTCGCTGCAACGAAGGCTTCGTCGTAACTCCTTGCCTATTTCATCGCAATTTTGATGAACTCAACCAACGAATCACATAAAAGGTCCAACAAAGTTGCTTAACTGCGATAAAGGCTTTGTCATAACTCCTTGCCCATTTCTTTGAAATGGAGACAAACTTCTTTTGTTGTTTCAACGCTTCGGAAGAGCCATTGCAATTGCATTTTGGTTATTTTTCATTGATATTCTGATGAACATTTGAGTTATTTTATTATGCTGATGACTGACGAATTTGCACCATTATTTTGATGTTTAATGCAACGTTGAAATTTTGACGAAAAAATAGTGACAAAACTATTTTCGTCATTTCGTCACTTTTTTGAAAAATATTTGTCACACAATCGACAAATGTTCATCATAAAATGGAGCCAAATTCAGTAGTGAGAACCTCAAAACATTTCAAAAACATCAAAAACATCCAAATATTTGAAAAAATCCATCTGTCTCATCTCTCTTTCACCCATAATAACATCACTCATAATAAACAATTGTCATCCTCAACCTTTGGTAAAAAAATTGGAAACAAGTCTAGCAAGTTAAAAGTGAAAACTCAAAAATGTCAAGTCTTAGGGTTAAGTCATTATGTAAACAAGTTGGTCAACTCTTTATGTCAATAGCCTATCATCCAATCAATCACATTTCAATCATCTGATAACATCATGTCCTAGGATGTATCCTTCCTACAATGGGCATTATTTATCATAAATAACACTTTGGATAAATGAAATGATGTGCCTCCATCCACTAACATGTCCTAGGATGTATCCTTCCTACAATGGGCATTATCTTTTGGCAATATTTTTGGTTCTTATCCTTAAAAACACATTCCCTTTTGGTTAGCGGTATTGAAGAACATCAACTTGTTTATTTACTTTATCTTTTTCTTTTGACTTATCTCTTTGTGCTCATTTCAATAACCTCTCAATGATGCCCAAACAAATGGATTTAGAGAGATAGGAATGGGGCAACAAACATTATATTTTGTTTGCTATGCTTGTTGGACATTCTTGTAATCTAACTTGGTGATTACTTGCTTTGTTAGATATGTATGGAGGGTGTTTTGGGCAAGTTGTTGACTATTGCATTGATAGGTTATACCTTTCCGTGGTTTGGTCTGAGTTGTTTGAAACTTCTAAAGTGCATCCTAGCAAGGTTTCCATATGTCAGGTGTGAACAAGAATACTCCTATCTATTTTTCGAGTCAAAGTCCATCACACTAAGTGCAACGCCATCCTGGTTCTTTATACCTTGATGCATCATGCTTATGCGTGTTATCAAACATAAGGTAACTGGCCCTTTTAAAATCCCAATTATTGATAAGAAAATCACCCATTTCTCATCAAGTTGGCTTGTTTAATCCTCTTGTCATCATCTCATTTCTTATTTCTTTTTCACACTAACATCATACCAGAATAGTTAATCATCATCGCCAGTGCATCCATCCTACATCCACAAACCATCAACATTCTGTACATCATCTCACATGCATGGTTCACCATCATAATATAGACCTGTTAGTCTAAGCATCTCATAAAACCATACATTTACATAAAACATCCAATGCATAATCATATAGGCATTATCGCATCATCCATCTCACATGCATTGCATTATTATTTAAGTTGTTTAGAATAATATAGATTGGTTATTCTAAGCATCTTAAAACCATCTCATTTGCATCATCATCAAAATCATCCATTTTGAACCTCTTTATCATGAGATCAACCCTCAAATCGAATCTTTTCACTTGATCTCTCGAGGGGCCAATGTACCAATATACTTTTTTTCATTGGGGCATTTGAAAAAATTAGAATTTTTTTGAATTTTGATCGTGGTAAGTTTATTCTTTGAACCAATGCAACAAGTACATTGCTTCAAAGAGGGGCAAAATGTAGACATGAAAAATTAGCATATTGCATTTAATCAAGTCCACTCATCAAATAAATCAAGTTCATTAAATTCAATCTCTAAAGTCATCCATTTAAATTAAATAAATCAACTTTATTTAATTTAATCCTAACATCACCCTCTTTGATTAAATAAATCGAATCTTTATTTAATTAAATCTAAAATCATCTTTCATCTCCTTTTGATTTGGTTTAATCCGTACATCTAAGTCAAATGAGTCAAATCATCTAATCCTCTTTTAAATTAACTAAATCAAGATTAAATCTAATCTAATGTATGTCACATTCTCTAGATTTTCCCACTTGCACAAATAAAGGATTTTAATTAGTTTATTAAATCCTCATTTTCCCTCAACAAGGCATGTTTGGAGAATATTCCCTCAAATTTGAATTCAAATCAAGTTGACTTGTCCCTTCCAACATGGCATTAACTCCCCTTTTACATGTCCCTCACTTGGCATTTAAGTCCCTTTTTCTCCCTCCAACAAGCCAAATTTGAAATTTGAAAAGGACAACTAATCTCATTTATTGGCACATTGACCAAAACTTGCACATCCTCCATCCACTCACATTTGGACAAGTGGCTTCTTCCTATTGGTTGAATCTTTGTACCACGTTGCTCTCTTTTGGGTATTCTTCCAACTTGATATTCTATAAATTGGAGGTCTCATTTCTCATTTTAGCATCCAAAATCTTCATGCAAAGTTACTCTCTCCATATTGAGAGCTAATTTTCCCATTATCATTTGCAACATTGATTTGTCAAGGGTTGGGAAAGGGTCACTTTTCACAACAAAGTGACACCAATCCACTATGGGATAGGTATGCATTTGTGCTTATTTCATACTTTCAATTAGTTTATTTGGTCATTTTGTTTGTGAAGTATGGTGTATTATCTCATAGAAGCATTTAGTAAATTTGCATAAACTAACCTTTGTCATGGAGTTTAGAATGTATGCAGATTTTATTGGTGCTCATAGGGGTATTTAGTCATTGTGCTCGACTTTCCCAACTTTACCACCTTGCCTATATAAGCAAAGTTACATTGCACATTCTACTAAAATATTTTACCATCTCTTGATAATATCAATTATGGTTATTTGTGTGCATGTATTTTTTAGAAGTACATCTTAGATAATTTTTCTTTATGATCTTGTAAATCATAACATGACATAATTTGAGCCATGCAAGAAAAAATATTCTCAAAATACTCCAACTATCCTACTAAATATTTCTTTTTCCTTGGAAGATTTCATTTGAGTTTGTAGGTTATTTGAGGGTTTCTTGACATTTTCTAATGAATTTTTTTATATATCTTAATTGAAATTTGTGTCCAATCTACTCATTTGTGCTATGTGGAAATATAATATCCTTTGTACACTATTAGATTTAGTTATGTGAATGGTGGCTTGGTTGCTAAGCTAATCACACTTTCTATTCATTTTGAGGTATGTGGATCCTTGGCATTGAAAGATTTAAATATAAAGATCTTACACTACACTAAAATTAAAATTAAAACAATATCAAAATCATCAGTATAAAATAAGAATACTAATGTTATTCAAATATATATGCAAATTTATCAAGGAAATGAAATAGCTGGTAATTAGCGTGGTGGTAAGTATTTTAGCAACTTGCTCAGATGTAGGGAAAAACTACAATTCCACTAAATTATATTGAACCAAGTCATGTATAAAATGATGTCTAATCTCAATGTGCTTCAATATAGCTTGAAACACATGATTTTTGGTCATTTCAATGGTACTATTTTTTCATAGTAAAGAGTAGTTAGATTTTCCTAAACCAAATGTAGATAATCTTGATGAACTTGGTCAAATTGGTGAACTTGGGCATGAACTTCCACTTGAGCTTGTGGGGAGAGGAGAAAATTGATCATCTTCAATACTCATGATTAGTGGTGTAGTTTGTTGAACTCCTTTTCTCCATTTCCATATTCTCCTTTCATCAAAAACCATATCTTGACTAACAATCCATTTCTTTGTGTCAGGGTTGTAAAATCTATATCCTTTAGTTGCATCTAAGTATCCAAAGAATATAGAAAGTTGGGATTTTACATCCAACTTCTTCCACTTATGAACTATAACACTGTAGAGAAGGGGGATTCACTACTCCCAAGTATCTAGGAAACAAAAAATCCTAAAGGGAGTGAACTGCCTTAAAATAAATCAGACTACCTAATAAGCTAAAATGGAAGGAGAAACTGAATTCTATTTTCTTTGTGCTTTATCATAGAAGTTTTGTAGACATGGGTAAGAAAACCATAGAGGTCTTAGACTCTTGACTGACTGACTCTTTTCTAGAGGAATACAATGCATGAGTCAAACTTCAACATGCCACACTGGAGCCTCAGACACACATTTGCATCTCATTCAAATGGAGAGTTGAGTCTATAGAGTGAAACACATTAGATTGGTTGACAAACCTAGAGTTTAGGTTTGACAATTCAACAAAAACACATGGAAATGCAAAAAAAAAAAAGAAGAATACTTTAACTTATAAACTATTTTAATGATGAAATGATGAGGAGGAAAGAAAAAGAATGCCAATCGACTGAAGGTCTAGTTCTCTAACAAGCTCCTCATGATCAAATTGCACCTACACACATAGTAACAAAAAAATATTGTGACTGTGTTTTCAGGTTTGCCTTAGTCAAACCCTTGTAAATTGGTGTTTCCACCTCCATGGACAACTGATGGACCATATGATGTAGAAAAGTGATAAAGGAATAGAGAGAATAGACACAAGATAGTAGACTAGAAAGAAAACCTATATGCTACTCTACAAGTAAGATAATGCAAATAAGTAAATAAACCAATATTACCCCCCCCTTTCTGTGAGCTCACAAAGGTTTGAGAGGAAGGAGAAGAACAAAACCACCATGCCTATGGAGTAGAGCTTTGACAACCTACAATGCTAGAGAAACAAAATGGTGTAGAAGTGAAGTGAAGAGAGCAAGATAGTGAAGTGGTAGAAGCTAGGGAGAGTGAGAATGTGTTGATAAAAATGAAGGAATGAAGTTCAAAATAGCTAATTTTGAGGTAAAAGTTTGTTTTAGGTGGTCAAATTTTGAAGAAGGACATTACTTTTTCCAGGTGGCAAAAAACCATAATTCCTTCAATGTTCCCTGATGGAGGAATATTCTTCTTCTTTCTTCCTTTTCCTTTCATCAAATTAAAATAGTTTATAAGTTAAAGTATTCTTCTTCTTGTTTTCTACATTTCCACATGTTTATATTAAATTTCCAAACCTAAACTCTTGGTTTGTTAGTAAATCTGATGTGTTTCACTCTATAGACTCAACCCTCTATTTGAATGAGATGCCAATGTGCATTTGAGACTCCAGTATGGTGTGTTGAAGTACAACTCATACATTTTTGTGCTTTGGAAAAGAGCTAATCGGTTTGTAGTCTAAGACCTCTTTAGTCTACTCACCCATGTCTAGAAAACTTTTGTGATAAAGCATAAAGAAAATAGAATTTAGTTTTCCCTTCCTTTGCAACTTATTAGGTAGTTTGAGGTAGTTTAGGGAAGTTCACTCCCTTTAGGATATTTGGTTTCCTAGAGACCTAGGTGTAGTGAATCCCCCTTCTATACAATGTTCCAGTTCAAAAGTTGAAGAAGTTGGATGCAAAATACTAACTTTGTATATTCATTGGATACTTAGATGTAACTAAAGGATATAGATTTTACAACTCTGACACAAAACAATGGATTGTTAGTGGACAAACATGGTTTTCAATGAAGGGGGAGTATGGTAATGTAAAAATGAAGTTCAACAAACTACACCACTAATTATGAGTATTGAAGATGATCAAGTTCTTCCTCTCCCCAAAAGATCAAGTGGAAGTTCAAGCCCAAGTTCACCAATTTCTCCAAGTTCATCACAATAGTACCATTGCAATGACCAAAAATCCTGTGTTTCATGCTAGATCAAAGTACATTTAAGTTAGACATTATTTTATATGTGACTTGGTTCAAGATGAAATAGTGGAATTGTAGTTTTTCTCTACATCTGAGTAAGTTGGTGATATATTTACCACGACTCCACCTACCACCTATTTTATTTCCTTGATAAATCAGTTGGGCCTTATCTTGTTTCCCATCTAGGGGAGATTAAAGAAAGCGTGAACAATGGATTAGCTCAAAGTATTTTTGATTTAGTCATTTGCTTTAAAACCTATTCGATGCTTTGACATCTTTCTTTATTAGAGTGGACTAGCGCAGATGATTAGAGTGGACAGAAATCTTGATTAAAATAGATAAACAAATCCATGTAAGAAAATTTCACGAAACCCTCAAATAACCTACAAACTGAAATGAAATCTTCCAAAGAAAAAGAACTATTGAGTAGAATAGGTGCAGTATTTTCAGAATATTTTTTCTTGCATGGCTTTGATATCATGTTATGATTTCCAAAATTATAAAGAAAAATCTAAGAGACTTCAAAAAAATATATGCACATAGATAAGCCTAATTGATATTAGATCAAGAGATGCTAAAATATTTTAGTAGAATGTACAATGTAACCTTGCTTATATGGGAAAGGTGGTGAAGTTGGGAAAGTCAAGCACAATGATTGACTACCCCTCCAATGATAGAACACTTGTTAACTCACATGACAAGTGTTCTTGTGATTGGTAAGTGACCATACAAGAGGTGTCTCACAAAGTGAGGACACATGTCTCAACCATATGAGGTGAGATAAAAATCTAAATAGCTTAACTTAAGAAAATGTAATAGGTAAAACTAGAATGTGATTACAACTAACTAGTTATCTAATGACACTATTTACACTAACACTAGTCAATGAACCTTAGAATTTTTTATTGGGAAAAGGTAGTGGAGATAGTAGCCTACATATTGAATCAATAATATGGGTGGAAAAAATCACTCTAAAGGAAGCTTGAAGTGATCATAATTTTTATTTGGCTCATTTTTTATGTGTTTGGTTGTCAAAAATATAAATATATTGTAATTTTAAAAAAAAAAGTTAAATTAAACATCTCAACTTTGTATCTTGTGGGATATTCTAATGTTGCTAAATGGTATAAATTTTGTAATCTAGTCACAAAGAAATTGATTTTTGGTCAAGATGTGGTTCTAGATGAAGGAGTGTGGTAGTGGCAAGAAAGTATATAATAAAAATATTAATAATTATAGTTCCATAGAAATGGTAATGTTCCTCCTCTCCCCACAAACTTAAGTGTAATTTCAAGCTATAGTAGTAGTGCAAATTCAAGTTTTCCAAGCTTAAGTCCATCAATTTCTATTGATAACACAAATCTAATTTTTCTTCTTCCTCAAAGTGTTCTTCATCCAATCCTAGTGCAAGTCTAGTATCAAGTCCAAGTTCTTCAAGAAAGTTAATAATCTTAATTGAAGTTTATGAGAGAAGTACTAATGTGAACCAAGCTATTAATTTTACTTTAGTTAGTCAAGTTAATGTTGAACCATATATGTATGAAGAAGAATTGGTCTAGAAAATATAGATTGACGTTATGAATGAAGAAATGAATCCAATTATCAAAAATACTATATGGAAATTAGTTCATCCTTAGGTAAACATGTGTTTGATGTCAAATATATTTATAAGGTAAAATATTATGTTGATAGTTCTATGAAATTACACAATATAAGATTAGTTTCCAAGAGATTTGCAAAAACACCTAGTGCAAATTATTTAGAAACCTTCACTTCAGCCACATAATTTGATACCATAAATATAATATTGTCAATTACTGTACAATGCAAGTGGATTGTATGTCAAATAGTATGAAATCGATATTTTTCAATGGTTAAATAGGCAACTGATGGCCTATGAAACTCTAGGTAAAAGTATTTAGTTTAAAAGTTGAAAAAAATCTTTGAGTTGAAGTAGGCCCCTCATGCTTGGTATGCAAGGATTGGTGGATTCAAAAAAATTTATTCAAATCCAACCATGTATGCCAAACATGTTGATAAGGAAATTATCATTGTTTATCTTTATGTTGATGATCTTATTTATATAAGTAATAGTAAAACTCTAATAGAAAAAATTAATAAAAAATGAAATATAAATTTGAAATGTCATATCTAGGACCAATGCATTACTTTATTAATGTGGAAGTGCAATTGCAATCAAAAGATACATTCATTTTTCAAATGCAATGTGTAGTAGATTTATTATAGGAGTTTAGAATAAATACATGAATAATAGTTTTCAACTAATTTAGCACTTGGTGAGAAATTGGCTATGAAATATGCAAGTTCCAAGGTAAATGTCATTTTATATAAAAATTTGGTTGGGAGTGTCATGTATCTCAGAACAACTAGATTCAATATTAGGTACATGCAATGACTATAATATTTTAGTTCATGCAACGTTCACATGAGTCTCATTGGCATGCTACAAAAAATAGTATTAGAGTATATAGGTGCTACACAAATTTTGGCATAAATTAATTTTACTAAAAAATGTCAAGTGGAGGCTTTTATCGCTTAGATCTAGAATTGTTTCTTGGAGTAGTAAGAACAAAGAAAATATTGACTATCTCATTAGCTTAAGTATTATTTATTGCTGCCACATGAATGAGTTGCCAAGCTATATTGATTAGAAAGATCTTTCAAGATCTACACTTTCTCCAAGAGCATCCAACTACTATTTACTATGACAATAATAACACTATTGCAATGGGAAGAAACACTATGTTCATACTAGATTGAACACATAAAAATCCAATATTACTTTATTTGATAATTAATTCAAAGTGATTAATTCAAAGTGAACAAATAGAATTGAAGTTTTGTCCTATATCTAAACAAATTACTAATATCTTCACCAAAACTTTTCTCAATAATATTTTACAAACCAGTCAAACAACCACACTACTGATTATTGAGGAAAAAAAATTGAAGCGTTATTATTGAAAAGCAGTAACTGACAACTTTTCTTTTTTAGTTAGTTTGTTTTTAATTAACTAATTTGTTTTCAAGAGTTCATTTAATTTTTGTTCGACTGCAGAAGATAATATATGTCATGTAAAATCTCCTTTAAAGATAAAAAGCTCTTTTAAACCTTGCTGCTACTGTTGGGAGATAAAGAGGGCTATTTATTTTGTTGAAGTCTGGATATATATTATTATATAAAATTCTATAAAATGAACAGTGCAATTATATCTCACATAGAGGTAACTGAAACGCCGAAGTCAGATATTATATTTGATCAGTAATAAAGACCGACCATGAAATAATAGCGTTTGATCAGTAATGAAGAAAGATAATAAAATTACTTATTAAATTATTTTAATAAGATCAGCCATTGAAAAACACAGATAATGATATATTAAAATGATTGAACCATTGAAAGACACAGATAATGATAGCAAGTTCAAACCTCACTTTATCTGCCATGTCTCAATGAGGCGGCATTCAAGACATGGCCTCAGAGTTATAGACTCAGTCCTAATGAAAAAATAAACATTTAACTGATAGCTTAAGGTCTATTATAAATCGAAAACATTTCTAATCAAATATTTGTATCAGATCCTTGTCCAGCATACAAAATCAAGTCTTAAATAGAGCAATTCTCACTAGCAATATGGGCTACTTTTTCATTCTTGCTATTCTCAGATGATCCCTAACGGATCTGGGTATGTTTGGTATCTTCCTTATCCGATAATGAGGAGGCTGGTTAACATTCTCCACTCCATCTTCATCTGCACAAATATCATTTTAATCCAATAAATTGTTTCATTTGCTAGTTGGGTCTCTATATAATGACCTAAAAAAGAGGATTTAGAAACATAGCCGTTTAGAGAGTAGGAGATCTCATAACTCTGATACAGTAAAAGCACAAACCCAAGCAGAGAAACACATCTATTAGGGGGTACAGTAGCCACACCAAAAGAAATAATAGAAATTTTATAAAGAGAAGGATGAATACCTGCGTTGTGATTCTTAACCTGACTATCCTGGCTGCAAAAAGAAATATTCATCAATTAATACACAACTAAGCATTGATTTTTCAAGAAAACCCTAATTCTGTAAAGTACCACTGTTTACTTTTGTATAAGATCAGAGAAGCAGAACACAAAAATGTACACAGAGATTATTTGAATTAGCTAAGCATGAAATATGCTGTAACCTGCTATCGATCACTCTTTCTGGGTCAGCCAAATTTGATATCTCTTTAATTGGAGGCCCTTGCATTTGGTTGGAATGCCCTTCGCCTTCTGAATGCACTTTCACTGCATTCAGAGAAGCTGTTGATTGGAGAGGAGATTACGGAGTTGAATGAAAAATAGAACAGTAGCGCCCATATACCTCTTCCTGTGACCAGTTATGAATGTCCAGAGACCTACAAGGCTTTGCTTTTTTCTCATGACTAGGTTTTATTCCCAGCTTAAAAGATAGCGTGGGCTTTTGAGAGACCTGTATAAAAATTCTCACGAATTTGAATCTACCAGATCCTAAATGGTGAAGGCCGAGAGGCAGAGGAGGAAATTTTTGCACTCACAGTAAAAAAATAAAACATAAAATATTATTTTTCTCAACACACAGAGCTGCTGCTCGTAATTTTTGTTTGCTCACATTCACCTTCTTCTTCTCATTCACTTTTTTAAAAATAAATTACAATTACATAATATATGCTCCAGGTAAAAAGTCACGTGAAGAATTTTCACGGATGAGAGGAAACGAATACAATTTTTCAAATTCACCTAACTAACTTTTCCCCCGTCAAAATACATTTAATACATTGTCCTTTTCATAATATTCAAACTTAAATATTAAATATTTCGCATCCCGATATTTCCTTTGGCGGTGGCGGATTTCTCCATAGTTCCCCGCGGTATCGCGATGGATAAAATCTTGATTGCGATATTGCGGGCAGCGGTTAGTTGACGGCCCGGTAAACTGCGGCGGTTAATAATAAAACAAACTTTTACGGAGTCTCCCGTGATATCGCGATGAATATTTTATTGATTGCGATATAGCGGGCATTGGCTGGAGGTACGGTAGGCGGTTGATATAAAACAAAAACATTACCGAAGACTCCCGCGGTATCGCAATGACTAATTTATTGATTGCGATATAGCGGGCAGTGGTTGGCGGGGACGGCAGCAGTTAGGGTTAATATTCCAACACTCCCCCTTAAGCATAACTGCGCTGTCCACCATGCCCAATCTATTCCTTTGAAAAATAAAATTATCTCTTCCCAGCGGCTTTGTAAAAATATCTGCACTCTGCTCTTCTGATCTGCAAAATTCTAAAAATATATCACCATTATTAATTAATTCTCTGATAAAATGATACCTGGTATCAATGTGCTTGCTTCTCTTATGAAAGAATGGATTCTTCGAAAGAGCAATGGCTGAATTGTTATCACAGTAAATTTTTGTTGCCTCCATTTGTTCATTTTGCAATTCTTTCAAAATTCTTCTCATCCAGACTGCTTGACATGCTGCACTTGTGGCTGCCACATACTCTGCTTTGGCTGATGAAAGACAAACTATTGGCTGCTTCTTTGAAGACAATGAGACAACTCCTGTCCCAAAATTAAATACATAACCAGACGTGCTTTTTCTGTCATCAATGCTGCCAACACAGTCACTGTCTGTGTATCCTATGAGTTTGAACTCATCTGAACTTGAATACTTAATGCCAAAATATCTTGTTCCACTTACATACCTTAAAATTCTCTTCCCTGCTTTCCAATGGGTGTCTTTTGGTGTTTCCATAAACCTTGAAATCAAACTTACTCCATACATAATGTCTGGCCTTGTGGCTGTGAGATACATGAGACTTCCAACAAGCCTCTTAAACAAAGTTGGATCAACATTAGACCCTCTATCATCCTTGCTTAGTTTCAGACCTGTCACTGTAGGTGTTGGTGCTGGTTTGCACTTCATCATATTAAACCTTTTCAAAATGTCATTTGCATATTTTGACTGTGAAATAAAAATACCACTTTCATTTTGATTCACTTCAATACCTAAAAAATACTTCATCAGACCTAAGTCTGTCATTTCAAATTCTTTCTTCATGTCTGCCTTGAACAGATCAATTGACAAATTGCCAGTGAAAATTAAATCATCCACATATAAGCATACTATTAGTATTTCACCTTCTTCATTCATTTTTGTATACAGTGTGGGCTCACTGCTACATCTATTAAATCCATTCAGCAAAAGATAACTGTCTATTCTGCTATACCAAGCTCTTGGGGCTTGCTTCAATCCATACAGTGCCTTTTTCAATTTGTAAACTTTGTCTTCTTGACCCAAAATTTCATACCCAGGTGGCTGATCCACATAAACTTCTTCTTCTAAATAACCATTTAAAAAAGCTGACTTTACATCCATTTGAGATACAGACCACTTATTCTGAGCTGCTAAAGCTAAAATCATCCTTATAGTATCCAATCGTGCTACAGGTGCAAATGTCTCATTGTAATCAATTCCAGGCTGTTGTGAATAGCCCTTTACAACCAATCTTGCTTTAAGCTTCTGAACTTCATCTTTTTCATTCAATTTAGTTTTATAAATCCATTTCACTCCAATGACATCTTTGTCTTTTGGAAGACTGACTAGTTCCCATGTCTGATTCTTTTCAATTGCTTCAATCTCTTCATCCATAGCACTTACCCATTTATCATCTTTGACTGCATCTTCAAAATGAACTGGATCTTCTATTTGAGAATAAAATGCACAAAGAGAAATCTGATCTGAGTTATTCTCACCTTCATTTTGCTCATATATATCTCTTATGCTTCTGATTTTCTGTCTTCTCAGACTTGCCAATGTAGGATTTGACATATCACTTGAACTTGTGGAATGTGGACCCGATGGTCCTGCTGTAGATGGTGTTTGTTGTCCTCTTGTTGGACTGCTTCCTTGAATGGTTGAGACTGTTCTTACAGTCGATGCTGGTGTCACTTGTGGACCACTTTGCTGAGCTTGAATGGGAGTGGTAGGAGTCACAATAGCTGGAACATTTCTTGATGTTGAAACCTCATTCTCCTCTTGAGGTATACTAGCTGAAATATTGACTGTCTTCTCTATACTTCCATCCCATGCTTCATCTTCTACAAATTGTACATCTCTGCTGATTATAACTTTCTTTGTTGTTGGATTATAGAGCTTATAAGCTTTGGATTCTTCACTATATCCAACAAATATACATTTTTCTCCTTTGTTATCTAGCTTCCTTCTCAATTCATCAGGCACATGTGCATATGCTACACATCCAAATACTCTCATATGAGTAACACTGTGTTTTCTTCCTGTCCATGCTTCTTCAGGTACCATATTCATGACACTTTTTGTTGGACACCTATTCATTATATAGGCTGCACAAGAAATTGCTTCTGCCCAATATTCATTTGACAAGTGTTTGGCTTTCAACATACTTCTAGCCATTTCCATGATTGTTCTGTTTTTCCTTTCAGCTACTCCATTTTGTTGAGGTGTGTATCTAGTTGTGAATTGCTTGTGAATTCCATGATCTTTGCAAAAATTAAAAAATTCTCTTGAAATATATTCACCACCTCTATCTGTTCTCAACACTTTAATATAATAACCACTCTGTTTTTCAACCAAATTCTTGAACTGACGAAACAGATCAAACACTTCATTTTTCTGCTTTAGAAAGTAAACCCATGTTTTTCTTGAATAATCATCAATGAATGTCAGAAAATAAAAACTACCACCTATTGAAGGTGTTTGCATTGGTCCACACAAATCTGAATGTATAATTTCCAAAGGGGCTTTTGCTCTAGTTGACTTTCCTGCTGGAAATGATTCTCTATGTTGTTTTCCTAAAATGCACCCTTCACATACCCTTTCTGGTTTTTCTATTAAAGGTAGTCCCTTGACCATGCCTTTCCTATGAAGTAAATTTAAACCTCCAAAGTTGAGATGACCAAATCTTAGGTGCCATAACCAGTTTTCATCTTTTATCTCAGCTTGAAAGATTGTCTGCACTACTGCTGTAGTTTCTTCTCTACCCATTTGTGAATTCATTAAGTGTTGTGCTTGAGCATAATTTATATTCAAATCTGGCCTTATCTTTAAGGGAAACATTCTGTTGTTTGTCATTCTGACTTTTGCAATAAGCTGGTTGCTTGGGTATTTGTCTAAAATTGTGCACAGACCATTCTTGAAGGTTACTCTATACCCTTTTTGAACCAGTTGCCCTACACTCATTAAGTTATGTTTCAGACCAGGCACAAAATACACATCTGAAATATATTTTTTCTCCCCCTGTTTAGTTAGAATATTGACATCTCCTTTTCCTTTGACTGACACTTTGTTGTCATTACCCAATGTAACATCAGACTTTACATTCTCATTTAAACTTGAAAACATTTCTAGATTCCCTGTCATATGATTGCTACAGCCTGAATCTAAAAACCATACATCTTTTTCATTTGCTTGAGCAACATTACAAGCTAAAAATATTGTTCTCTTATCTGAATCTTGATTTTGACCTTCTCTTGAAAAATTTGCATTTTGTCTATTATTATCATACTGCTTCTTTCTACACTCATTCATATAATGCCCATATTTTTTACAGTAGTGACATTGGACTTGAGATTTATCATACCTTTGATTTTGTGACTAATTCTGTGTTGAGTTGTGGCTTGAGCCTTGATTGTTGCCTCTTCCACTTGAGTTTGATAAACTGTATCTTTCACCTCTGTAAGAGTTTCTTCCTCTTCCTCTTGATCTACCTCTGCCTCTTCCTTGACTGACTGAAGCCTGAGTTTTGAAAGCATGCTCTAGTGATGTATCTGCTGACCTTTTCAGCCTTTGTTCATGAGAAATTAGAGATGCATACAGCTCATCAACTGAGAACTGTGAGAGATCCTTTGTCTCCTCTATAGCAACTACAACCGGTAGAAATTTTGTGGGCAAACTCCTTAAAATCTTTTCAACAACTCTGGTATCTTCCAGATTTTCTCCATGAGACCTAATTTGATTAACCACCCCAATGACTTGGGTGTAGAATGAATCTACAGATTCATTGTCCTTCATACATATTGTTTCAAAATCTCTTCTCAGCATTTGTAGCTTTGCTGTTTTAACTTTTGCCATGCCTTGATAGGCTGTTTGAAGTATGTCCCATGCTTGTTTGGACTTTGTTGCTGCTGAAATCCTTGGAAATATGCTCTCATGTACAGCTTGAAACAGATAAAATAAAGCCTTTGAATCTTTCTTCCTTGTGTCTTTTAATAAGTCTTTCTCTGCTTGTGTTAAAGCATTGTATGCTACTGCATCTACTGGCTCTGCAAATCCATTCTCTACTAAATCCCAGATATCCTGTGAGCTAAATAGTGCTTTCATTGTAATTGACCAGTACTCATAATTCTTCCCATTAAACTGTGGAATTTGTGGGTTTGTCAAGCTTGTGCTTGCTGCCATTTTTAAAATTTACCCAGATAATCTTCTTGCTCTGATACTCGAACTAAGCTCTGATACCACGTGAAGGCCGAGAGGCAGAGGAGGAAATTTTCGCACTCACAGTAAAAAAAATAAAACATAAAATATTATTTTTCTCAACACACAGAGCTGCTGCTCGTAATTTTTGTTTGCTCACATTCACCTTCTTCTTCTCATTCACTTTTTTAAAAATAAATTACAATTACATAATATATGCTCCAGGTAAAAAGTCACGTGAAGAATTTTCACGGATGAGAGGAAACGAATACAAATTTTCAAATTCACCTAACTAACTTTTCCCCCGTCAAAATACATTTAATACATTGTCCTTTTCATAATATTCAAACTTAAATATTAAATATTTCGCATCCCGATATTTCCTTTGGCGGTGGCGGATTTCTCCATAGTTCCCCGCGGTATCGCGATGGATAAAATCTTGATTGCGATATTGCGGGCAGCGGTTAGTTGACGGCCCGGTAAACTGCGGCGGTTAATAATAAAACAAACTTTTACGGAGTCTCCCGTGATATCGCGATGAATATTTTATTGATTGCGATATAGCGGGCATTGGCTGGAGGTACGGTAGGCGGTTGATATAAAACAAAAACATTACCGAAGACTCCCGCGGTATCGCAATGACTAATTTATTGATTGAGATATAGCGGGCAGTGGTTGGCGGGGACGGCAGCAGTTAGGGTTAATATTCCAACAAATGGCATCGTCCTTCTAAGCATTAAAAAGAATATGATAAGACTAGCTCTCACGGGTAGATAGGATGGTCGTATATTGGTTTCTACTGGATTTACTTCACTATGAATGAACAACCGTAGTGCTTGTTAATACTTTCGATTGATTTATAAAAAAAAAAAAGAACAGTTCTGAAGGAGATGTTGGAATGTAAACCCAACTGCTGCCGTCACCTCCAGCTGCTACCGTCTTCCTACCTGCCACCGTCCGGAGACCCCCGCAGTATTGTGCCTCATCTACACCGCCAGCTGTATCGTGCCTCATCTACACCACCAGCCGTTAACCGCCAGTCAACAAACCATTGCCCGCAATATCGCAATATTAGTAGTTGCAAGAATGATTTGATGCAAGATTCATATTCTTCTAAGTTCGAGTAGTTGCAAGAATGATTTGATGCAAGATTCATATTCTTCTAAGTTTGATTCCTAATAGATGCTAGATGATGTGCTATAATAAATACTCTAATGATTTCATTATGGTGCTTTTATAAATGCTCAATCAATCAAATCTTATAGAACATATTAATTTCAAATGAATAAGACTACAAATAAATAAAATATAATAAATAATCATCACCTAGTAATCATCACCTGCACTACGTTTTCAAAGGTGCGAGATAAGAATGTGGCTTCGGCAGGGAGTCAAAATTTCTTATAATTTGTTGGGCCAATAATATTTCCTCGGGTTCTGTTCTCACCATCAGCTCTCCTTCAAAACTGTTTTTTTTTAAATAAATCAATGGAAATTACTAGCAGGCACTACGGTGGTTCATTCATATTGAAGTAAATCCAGTAGAAACCAATCTACGACCATCCTATCTACCCGTGAGAGCTAGTCTTATCATATTCTTTTTAATGCTTAGAAGAACGACGCCATTTAGGATCTGGTAGATTTAAATTCGTGACAATTTTTATACAGGTAGAAACACAACGCAGTCACAGGAAGAGGTATATGCGCAAAACCTAGTCATGAGAAAAAAGACAAAGCCTTGTAGGGCTCCGGGCCTTCATAACTGGTCACAGGAAGAGGAATCTCCTCTCCAATCAACAGCTTCTCTGAATGCAATGAAAGTGCATTCAGAAGGCGAAGGGCATTCCAACCAAATGCAAGGGCCTCCAATTGAAGAGGTATCAGATTTGGAAAACCCAGATTCTCCTCTCCCATCAACAGCTATATCATCCTTCTCTTTATAAAATGTCTGTTATTTCTTTTGGTTTGGCTACTGTACCCCCTAATAGATGTCTTTCTCTTGCTCGGGTTTGTCCTTTTATTGTATCAGAGTTATGAGATCTCCTACTCTTTAAACGGCTATGATTCTAAATTCTCTTTTTTTAGGTCATTATATAGAGACCGAACTAGCAAATGAAACAATTTATTGGATTAAAATGATATTTGTGCAGATGAAGATGGAGTGGAGAATGTTAACCAGCCTCCTCATTATCGGATAAGGAAGATACCAAACATAGCCAGATCCGTTAGGGATCATCTGAGAATAGCAAGAATGAAAAAGTAGCCCATATTGCTAGTGAGAATTTAAGACTTGATTTTGTATGCTGGACAAGGATCTGATACAAATATTTGATTCGAAATGTTTTCGATCTTAACAGATTTGATTTATAACAGACCATAAGCTATCAGTTAATTGTGTATAACTCTGAAGCCATGTCTTGAATGCCTGCTCATTGAGACATGGCAGATAAATTGAGGTTTGAACTTGCTATCATTATTTTTGTTTTTCAATGGTTCAATCATTTTAATATATATCATTATCTGTGTTTTTCAATGGTTCAGGTTATTAAAATTTTATTGATCTAACACTATTATTTCATGGTTCATGTTATTAAAATAATTTAATAGGTGACTCCGATGTTTCAGTTACCTCTAGGCGAGATATAATTGCTCAGTTCATTTTATAGATTTTTTCTTTTAATTATATCGATATGTATATATATATATTTTCACTCTTGATTCAAATATAAATCAGAAATTTGAAAATCTGTTGCACAAAAAGATATATATAAATAACAGTATTTATTGACAGACTTCAACAAAATAAATAGCCCTCTTTATCTCTCTACAGTAGCAGCAAGGTTTAAAAGAGCCTTTTATCTTTAAAAGGAGTTTTTACATGACACATATTAACTGCTGCAGTCGAACAGAAATTAAATGAACTCTTGAAAACAAATTACGTAAATAAAAAACAAGCTAACTAAAAAGAGAAAAGCTACTAGTTACTGCTCTTCAATAATAAATTGATGCAGGAGATGTTTCATTTATGTTCCTGTTGTTTCTTTTTGTAGATGTTTTTACATTTTTGGATACCCTTTCCACTTTGACGAAAGAATCAGGTCAAGATCATTCACGGTTTGAAAGTTATTCAAGTTCTAGTTTCTGCTTTTTGCCCTGAAAAACCTTTCGACCTTAGTTTGAGGCACTAAACAATCCCGGATGGGCCTAAAAATTTGGAAAACCTTTCGAGCTCAGTTTGAGGCACTGACACTATTTTTAACCCCAACCCTAACTAAATATATATCTAACCCTAACCTTAATTCTATAAATAAAAGTAATTCTAATCTTGTCTTTCATGTTGTGCTGCAAATGCTACTAGTGTATCAATCATATTTTAAAAATTGATATTTTTATTTTATTTTATTTATTAAATGTATATAACAAAATATGAAACAGTTAGTTCAAAATTATTTTATTAATTATATTTACAATAATTCAAAATAAAAAAATTTATTTTTAAAGAACAAAAAATTATTCTATATTTTTAAGAATTTAAATATACAACAGTTTTTAAAAGTTTTAAAAAGTGGAGAGTAATTTTCTTTTTTTTAAATTATATTAAACATACTAAGGAAGTACGCAATAGCTAATTAATGAAATGTACATTAACTTACACTGACAACCGTTAACTAAAGTGTGGTAGCCATAAGCCATGTAGATGCCCATGCCTTTTTGTAGGCTGGGTAGCCATTACCCCACCATACTACTCATTGCCAAGGAGATCCATGTGGCGCCCACCCGCGATATCGCAATCAATAAAGAATTCACAACTTTTGATCACGCGATGGCAGGCAATATCGTTCATTCAACACAGTCGCTAGCCTTGTTATTAACCATTGAACACCTTTCTACTGAGATTATAACATCTTTGTTGATTTAAAACACATGCATCTTATAACTGCTTTAGTAACCCGTGACATAATGTATTAAAGACGCATCAAAGTATTTATCATTCCTTCGTCTTCTCTAGATGAGACATGTGACACTCGCCTGTGATATCACAATTAATAAAGACCTCACAACTTTTGATCACGTGATGGCGGGCAACCGTGGATCTCAACCATCGATAATCCTATTCGTTCAACACAGTCGCTAGCCTTGTTATTAACCATCGAGCACCTTTGTACTGGGATTATAACATCTCTGTTGATTAAAAACACATGCATCTTATAACTACTTTAGTAACCCATGAAATAATGTATTAAAGATGCATCAAAGTATTTATCATTCCTTCGGCTTCATCGAATGAGATACGTGGCGCTCACTCATGATATCGTGATCAACAAAGAAAGTGTGGTGGGTTCATCTCAGGATGGCGGGGAATGGCTGAGATCACACAACGATTGATCTACACCCATGCGAACTTGTCCCTCTGCAAAATAAAAACACTTATTAGGGGAGAGGGCCCAGTAGTCATGTGGGGTGCAAAATAAAAACATTTATTAGGTGAGAGGGTACACTCAATCATGATGATAATACCCAGTCTTACCACATATTTATACTATATATTGTAAATAAATAGTCCAAATGTAAATAAAGAAAAAACCAAATGTTGAAAAATAATGGACCCATACTTGAACACATGAGAACCTCTAAATATTATATGAAAAATACATAAATACATTCATCAAGAAGTGAAATAAGTATTTTTTTGTTTCAAATAAAATATCACAACTCTCCACTATAAGTATATCATTTAAAAAATAAAATGCTCATTTAATAAAATAAGACACTCATTTAAACAAGTATTGTTATCATAGTGAAAATATATTGTTCTTATGTGTACAACAATTGGGGAAGCAATGTACAAGAATTGGATAAGTTTATATTAATAATTTGTCCTATCACAAATATAAAAGGTGAGCACAATAAATAACATGTATTTTCCCATTAAATGTGAAGGATTTTCAAAAAGTTCTAGTGTTCAACTATTGGTCCATTTTTGTTCAATATCAGTTGTATTTTAAACAATTATGTGTTGTTTTTATAACAACAAATAAATTTTTTGTGTTCAACTATTAGTCCATATGTGTTGAATATAAAAGGTAGAGATATCAAAGATTTATGGTTATCAATAAATATTTTGGTCCACTTAGGTTGTATATTAATTTTAATTTAAATAAAAATATCATATTCTACAAGCAACAAATGATATTGTTTTGGTTCAACTATTGGGGGTTCCATGATTAAGTTTTGGTCGAAGCTTTAAAAAGTCAAATTTTAGACACTTCTCAAAAGATCTACCGATGTGGCAAGTTGCATGATGAGTCGCGCCTTTAAACCTTAGTTATAGATAAATAAGAGACCAGTCTACATTTCAAAAAAAAATGAAGGTTCTACGATAGTCCAGTCAATTGCTACATGCTAAGAAAGTTAGCCTACACGACTACTAGGCCCTCTCCCCTAAAGGAATAAGGGGACATCACTAGTTTGACGACAAACAATGACATAAGTTGTTTTAACAAGGGAACACAAGACCAACAAAAGACTTAGGAAAAATAAAGTCAGGTGAAGGAAATAAACCAATAAAACAAAAGGGGGCCCAACCTGGATGGAGCGATGGGGCTTAAGTTGTTTTAAAGCCTTCCAAAAATGTAATAGCCAAATAGATCCCATCCCAGGTGTAAGATGAACACTAGGGTTTTACATGAAGATGAAGGTAAAACCAAAACCTTAGGATTTTTTCAAATACCATAGATGGGTATGTGCAGGATCATGATGGGCCAAAAAATGGTAATATGATGGGTATGTGGCTGGTGACTATTTTCTTACCCAAAATTGATGAAATGAAAAGGGTTTTTAAAGGAGATTCTCAACTTTCCATTGATATAAATTATGCTTTACTTTGAATTTAATAAGTAATTATTATTCATTTTTTATTCAAATTATGACTAAAGTCCTGATTGATAGGCTGATTGAAAAACATCTATAGATTTTAAACGATATCATATTTTTTGAATCCAAAACATGCATCACATTCTATGCTTCACATACTATAGGATTAAAAAAAATAAAATTGAATTTCATGAAGTTTTGACCAAGTTAAGGTGGTCAGACATATGAGTTTTAATATCTGTTAAAAAGTTGTAATACAAAATTCATAATTAATTATTTACATGGAAAAAAATTACAAAAGAATATGCATCACATCCGGGCATGTGTCCTCTACTTATATCTAAAATATTATAAGAAATAATTATCATTTTATTGTAGTTAGAGTGGTCAGATAGACCTCTTCTTCTTATTTTTTCCCTGAAATTTAAATACCATTGCATTGAAATTTCAAATTTTCACCAAATATATTTTTTTGTTTTTTAAACAAACCTAGTAGTTTAGAAACTACATTCAATTTTCTACAGATTCTATTCTTACACATTTTTGAAATAGTATAGATAACTTATTCAAGATTTTATGTCAAGTTGCCTAACTCTAATTTTTTTGAATTTTTTGCCACTTAAGGGCCTATTTTTTCCATGATGATCCTACACATACCCAGATGACCAGAGACACAAGGTAAGATAAAATAGAACATAGAGAACAAAACTTTGAAGTTCCATCACTACCCATAACCCTAAACCCTAAACCACTAACCACTAACCCTTAACCCTTAAACCCCAAACCCTTAAACCCTCTACCCTCTCTCTCAAGTCTCTCCCTCCTAGCCCCTCTCCCTCTCTCACGTCTCTCTCTCTCACTCCCTC